>JARQOC010000005.1:265637364-265847067 GCA_033576535.1 Allobates femoralis
GGGAACCCCTTGCATAACGACAAAACACGTGTTTATAAGTTTAACCAATGTGTACCCTTTATTTTTCACATATAATAACATAACCCGGGTAGCATGTTGGACACATATCACATTGATTATAAACACTTTACATAAATACATCATTCATTACATAGAACATTGCACATATACATTCACAATAACCCGGGACCTGTAACCACGACTCTCTCCCCATTGGAGCTCTAACACCTGCTCCCGTGGTAGCTACGGCCTCCGGCCTACTTACACATCTTACAGTACATTTATAATAAATACCTTTGTTATACTTCGATGATGACCCCTCCGGGTTCATACCAGGGATTGAGCAACCTGAGTACCGGGTATGTCATGTATCCCCAAGGGGCTCCATCCTGGACGTATCTCCGCCTACGTCCCGGTCAGAGTCCACCTGGTTCAACCATGGTGTCCCCACTCTAGGAGCCCTTTTAACACCTGCTTCTGACCTTCGTTACATACGCCTCAACGGGCCCTGTGGGTCCCAATGGCGGTACCTGCCGCCTGGCTTTAGTCACCCAGCTTGATGACATAATATTACCCCGTAGTCAGGATTCCTGCCTGACCGGGCCTTACATACCATGTGTGATCCATCATTCAAACGTCCATGGATCACATACATTTCTTCCACACGCTCACAGCCCATCATCCATGGACTGTGGCTCCTCCATGGCCCATTACAGGGACTGGCAAACCATAGTACATGGGAACCTCATCCGTTACCTACTAGGAGCCCTATTACCCCTGTGTCTGGCACCACAGGCACACCCACACCATTAGAGGCCGTGGTTGAGGGACGGGTACCCTCTGCAAGCAGCAGGGCAAGCCTCCCTCTCGTCCCACAGTGACGGAACCCCTCCAACATCATCCATACTGGCTGGGTCACTTTCTCCCCACATTATTATACAATGTTCTTACATAGGTCATCATCTTACATTCAGGGCAATTGCCTAAGCCCCTACATACATCAACGGGTCCTTTACCGACTGCCTAGTCGGACCCAATAGCGGTTATGCCCGCCTGGCATTACTCACACACAGCTCACTCCGTTACACGGGAACCGCTGTCTTACCGGGCACGGATCCGGGTCTCGCTACCTGTGTAACGGGTCCACCAAGCGTCCCCCAAGGGCTCCTTTCCCGGACGTGGTTCACCCCACGCCCGGACCAGTCTCCACCGGGTTCAGCCACGGCTTCCCCACCAGGTGCTATCACAACCGCGGACCTAGGCATCGGCCTGGAGCTAGCATGCTCCCTTCATTCACACAGAGCTTCTAGACTGCTCTGCACTTGGCTGGTCTCAGCTTCCATCTGAATCTCTCAGCACGAGTCTCAGCTTCCATCTGAATCTGAATGAATCTCTGCATGATCTCACAATCACTCAGCTGGCTGCCTCTTATCGTGCCAGCCACTCCCACATGGACACACCCCCTTAGCTGCCGGTAATCAGCCTTTCACACAGCTCAGGTTAACTCCCTGTGTTCCGGGTTGTCAGCACTCAGCCCTTACATCCCTTAGAGCCTCATCGATCTCATCCCACTCTCACTGCCGCCCATTAGGCTCATGATACCTTGTGTTCACAAGTTGGTTCACACAGTATTATCACAGTCAAACGGTCAGTGTGCACAGGATCATACCTTGATCCTGCATGTGATGCGCCCCGGCCATGAGGATCATGCCGGCGGTGCCTCACAAGCAGAAATAGAGAAATGTAGCACTTACTTAGGGAACCATCTTCAGCCTAGACTCCATGATGTCTTCCTGGTATACCACGGTTGATAGATCCGATAATCCAGGTAGGAAGTGGGGTCAGTGCTCACCGGAGAAAGTCCAGAGCTGGGCAAAGCAATACAAAATGAAGCAGTGGAAATATTCCGTGGCACACGACCTTCATAAAAAAAATCTAATTTTATTTCAAATTTTTTAAATGTTCATACAATCATGGCAGTGCAGGAGAATGAGCCTTCAGCGGCACAAGCGCTGACTGAAAAAGACAATGATTCATTTTCGTGTTTCGCTCCTTCTCCTGAATTGCCATGATTGTATGAACTTTTAAAAAGTTTGAAATAAAATTGGATTTTTTATGAAGGTCATGTGCCATGGAATATTTCACCTGCTTCATAGTAAATATTTAGCTTTGATTAGCTACTACATGTTAGAATATGATGTGCCCCAAGGCCGTGGGGTACTCAAAACCGGGCTGTGGTGTTTCTGGGGAGTCACAGGGGTTGAGACCCTGCTTTCATGACCCTGGGTTCAGGGAAAAGGGAACTTTTGGAAATAGGAAAGTTATTTTTGATGCCCCCTGTAGTTTGTGGCTATTAGTGGCCACTGCTGCTGCAGAACCTCTGGGGATGATGGACGGGCAGCTGGGATGTAGTGGCTCCCCACGGGTGGAACAGATCTCCAGGGTAGTGGATGTTGCAAGGGTGTAGAGTGCAAGATGGAGGGCATATAGTAACTGACAGACTCACAGTTTGTTGGTTCCTCAAGTCCTTTACTGGTGATAACGACACAGGGACAGATGATATTGCTGGAATCTGGCAACCTGGGAGCAACCGGAGGATCTCACCCGGCAAGGTCTGAGGCCTCCCTGCTGCACTTTCTTAGTAGGTTCCTGCAGCTGCTTAAGCTGAGCTGTGGCCCTCTCTCTTTCCTGCAGTGTGCCGTATGACAGGCAGCTCGAGTCCTTCTCCAGTCCCCCTTCTCTGGCCACTGTTCCTGGGCTCTTCAAGCTGCTTTGCCTCCGGGCACTTTGGTGTGGATGGGAGACTTAGAATCTTCCACCCTGTCGTATTGGCTGCCGGAACATTAGGTCCAGCACAGCCTTCGACTCCGGTGTCCGTTTTCCTGTCACTGATTCCTCTGGGTAAGCTCGACACCGCTCTGCTCCCCAGGCTCTCTTCTGTTTCGTCAGACCCTTGCCTATGGGTCACTCAAGCTAAGTCTGGCCCTCCTAGGTCAAGCTTAGCACTGTTTCAGTCCACAGGATGTCTTCCTCAGTCCTCCTAGGAACTGAACTGACTAACTCTACTCCAGACCAGAATTTATAGGGGAGCTCACCCTGAACCCGGGTTTAGGTCTCCCACTTCAGACCTGGAGGCAAAGTGTTGCATGCTTTTGGTTTTGCCTGGTGTGGAGTTCCTCTGTTGCTCTCAGTGGGAGATAATGACATAGTGGCATCCTGACTCTGGGGTGGCACAAATACAGGTTACAATAAGTTTTATTATAGCTTGTATTAACTGTAACAGGAAAGTCAACAGACTTAATTGTGCTCACTATTAACTGCTAAAAAGTAATATAAAACAATAGCAATAATCAGAGTTAGGTTTGTATGGTTGGTGTTGTCCTCCACAACACAGTCTCCCATGTGTCCCCTTGAAAATATTCACCCCCTACTACTGGATTATACCATAGTTTTAAATGTTGACAGGAACTAGAGATGAGAGAGTAAATAAAAGTAAAACCTAATTATTTCTTGAATTGCTCAAAAATCTACACTTGCCAAAATGTGGCTATACTTTAGTACACTTCCACAAGTATTCAGCAAAATGGCGGCTATTGGCTGCCATTTTTCTAAATCAAAAGAGGCCTTAAAAATGTAAAAAAATAAATACATTTTCTCACTCCTCTGGCCACTCTGCTACTTGTTTGCTCCTTGTTGCATGATTGGATTGACACTGTTGATGCTTAAAGTGTAAATGTCATTTCATTGAAAAAAAACAATTCTGCACTGGTTTTTAATGATGGGTCATACATCTGCAAATATAATGCATTTTTCTGCCATTTAACTTATTTTCTAACATTGTTCTGTGCTATTTTGAAAAACAGCATTTTCTGTCTGTATGAGAGTGGCCAGCAGCTCAAAGGGTTTAGTGCAATGTGATGTGATAGCAGAGAAAGGGTTAACAGAGATCCCGAGCTGTGTGGAGCCAGCTGACAAGGGGTTAACAGAGGTTGTGGTACATCTTTCTGGCAGAAACTAGCGTGACTTGATCCTGAACTCTAATGTTGCTTAGCAACTCTGCACTCTGCTCTGAGCCAGCCTAAAGTGATACATTGATAAAAGTCTGTATTCATTGAAGACAGCTGTGACTGAAAAAAACATGTGTCTGCTTCACTCACAGTCCATTTGGGACACTCTGTAGAAGATTTAGAAATGGTTTGCAACCAGAATTTTCTAATGAAGTATATTAGAAAGTTTATTAAAATCACTTGTTCTACATTATTATCAAATAAAAATTTAAATGTCAGTTACACTTTAAATTCCTCAGGCATTAATCGCCAGGCTGAGGATTATGGGTTTGCCAGGCCTAGGAGGGTACTGTATATGCAACTGCAAAAGAAATGTCTCTGACGGTCAATATACAGATTACAGATATGACAATGCCTGATAGATTCACATTTTTGGTGTATATTTAATAAAAGTATTACCGTATATACTCGTGTATAAGCCGACCCGTGTATAAGCCGACCCCCTACTTTTGCCCCCAAAAGCTGGGGAAAATTATTGACTCGCGTATAAGCCGAGGGTGGACTCCAGCACAGGTATACAACCCCCAGCAGTGAGGTATACAGCAGCCTCCCCAGTGGTAGTATACAGCAGCAGCCCCAGTGGTAGTATACAGCAGCCCCAGAGGTATATACAGCCCCAGAGGTATATGCAGCCCCATAGGTATATGCAGCCCCATATGCAGCCCCAGAGGTATATGCAGCCCCATATGCAGCCCCAGAGGTATATGCAGCCCCATATGCAGCCCCAGAGGTATATGCAGCCCCATATGCAGCCCCAGAGGTATATGCAGCCCCATATGAAGCCCCAGAGGTATATGCAGCCCCATATGCAGCCCCAGAGGTATATGCAGCCCCATATGCAGCCCCAGAGGTATATGCAGCCCCATATGCAGCCCCAGAGGTATATGCAGCCCCAGAGGTATATACAGCAGCCCTAGTGGTGTATACAGCAGCCCCAGTGGTAGTATACAGCAGCCCCTAGGTAGTATACAGCAGCCCCTAGGTAGTATACAGCAGCCCCAGTGCTGTATACAGCAGCAGCCCCAGGGCTGTATACAGCAGAAGCCCCAGGGCTGTATACAGCAGAAGCCCCAGGGCTGTATACAGCAGCAGCCCCAGGGCTGTATACAGCCGCAGCCCCAGGGCTGTATACAGCAGCAGCCCCAGGGCTGTATACAGCCGCAGCCCCAGGGCTGTATACAGCCGCAGCCCCAGGGCTGTATACAGCCGCAGCCCCGGAGCTATACAGGCCCCCCCATCAAGCTCCAGGGCCCCCCCCTTGCGCGGCAGCCTGTAAAGGAAAATCATACTTGCCAGTGTCCTGTCGCGCCGTCCGCAGCTGCCGACACGCGATCCCGGGCTTCATTCAGCGTCTTACGGATTCCGACTTCCTGTAGTCGTGGGCAATGACGTCATTGCCCGCGACTAAAGGAATGCGGAAGACGCTGAATGAAGCCCGGGATCGCGTGTCGGCAGCTGCGGACGGCGCGACAGGACACTGGCAAGTATGATATTCCTTTACAGGACGCCGCTCAAGGAGGGGGCCCTGGAGCTTGATGGGGGGGGCCTGTATACCTCCGGGGCTGCTGCAGTATATATACATATATGATGTATATATATGTATATATACTGTATACTCGCGTATAAGCCGAGGGGGGACTTTTCAGCCCAAATTTTGGGCTGAAAAAGTCGGCTTATACGCGAGTATATACGGTATGTTTGGCAATCTTCAGTGTTAATTTAAAAATAAATATTAGTAAAAGGAGCTCTTTCTACAGAAAACATGCGTCACAATTTAATACACATAGAAAAGGCAACATCCTTCAGCAATCGGTCCACATATGATTAAATGTTCAGCTAATATAGACAGCTTTGGAACACTAAACATAGGAAAACATGACTTAAGGAGGGGCCTCAGGACCATATACTGCAGCTTCTGCAGTTTTGTTTTAGTAGTTCTTTAGATATTATTCAAGGATGGTTCTGCTTTATAGGGAACCTGTAACTCAATTTATGATGCCCTGACCCCAAGCAGCAAAAATCAGACCCTTTCTACATAGTTGAAGGCATTTATCAAAAACAAAAGACAAAAGGAGTTGTTTACTGCTTGCAAAGTGAAAAATATTTATTACAAAGTGCCACCCATTAAAAACTGTGCAAATTGTAAATATGATGCAGTGATTACAAGTAGCACAGCACAAGATCACAGAAGACACAAATTAGTGTTGCACAAAGTCCCATATATAAAATTGCAACCAAACATAAGCACAATATTTAGCATTAGTATCAACATTGTATTACATAGCTAGTGGACATGAAGGATGCATACAAGTACATGATATTACAGATATGTCATACCAAAGTGCAAAAGTGCAAGTGATTGACTGTGCCAGAGGAGAAAGAAGGGAAGACCCCTATAGTACTGGCCCCACGTATGTTTCATGTAATTTAAATAGTCTGCTACATCAGGGGAATGATAACCCTTGTGCCAATATCACCCTTTATATAGGAATCAGGGCTGAAATACAAGATGTGTGGTCCACCCACTGGAGCGGTAATCAGTGCTCTGACTCCCGCTGCAGCATCATGCGACTCACCCCAGAATTGCGTCATCACTACATACCTCCGGATGCCCGGCGGTTGCCAGGTGACCGTATATACGCAGCAATTGGAGATGCTCCGAGGGGAGTGTGAGGCGGACATACAAGGGCGGGGCCGCACACCAGCACGGACATCACATACAAATAATAATTGCGTTCACAGTTGATGCAAAAAATAGTTGCAGGCAGGTATGATTTTCTCTGAAAAGTTACAGATGAGGCCTATCCTGGAACTTTAAAGAGAGATTGGAATTAGGCCTGGTGCTACCCCAGGCCTGCTTTTCATCTATACACTCTAGTTGATGGATAGATCTAGCCTTTCTTGCACACAGGTTAATCAAGTGGAGTGGTCAGGTAAGGAGTCATCTGTAGTTGGTGCCCTGATCAATTTCAATCATCCTTAAAGTCTCCAGTTAACTCATCAAAAGGCTGCAATTGTACTGCCTAATTCTAATTGATGCTGCCTATCATTGGGTCAGCATGAACCGATTAAGAGGTTCCCATTAAGAACATATTATATTTGCATTTAATCTTGTAAGCATGAGGAGAGTAACATATGCAAAGAGATTTTATCTTTCTTCTACTTTCTCCCACCAAATGACCTGGAAAAAACTTCCTCCGTGACCTTATTAAAATGTTCTAGAAAAGTTTGAAACTTATATGATCCCTGTATATATGTAAGCCTACAAAATATTTCTAGAGGAGTTGTTTTTAATAATATAAATGAGTCAGTCGACAAGGTAGGGGGTACTCAGATACCAGGACAGGTTGTTACTTCAGTGGGGATCACGGCTGGTCAGGTCCAGTCCCATGCCCTGGACACTCAATGCTGAGGGGAAAGCTATTTGGGATGGGGGCACCTGGTAATGTAGTTACTAGCGCTGCAGCCGTTCACTGAGGTGATGGTGATGCAGCTCTGGGTAGTACAGCTCCCCACAGGTGGAGTTTTACCTCAGGGCAGCGGGGTGGATGAGAGGAGTAGTAGTCCTTGGCTCTGTGTAAGTTCTCCAGGCGGCGGTGGTGAATCAGGAACACACACACAACAGTCTCTATTTCAGTACCTTTTTTACTGATGGCGGGTAGCAGGTACGGTCCAGGAGGGTAACCAGGTGGCCAGTGCAGTTTGGGACATCCACCTTTGAAAGTTATGAAGCCTCCTCTATTTGCGTGTGTGGTGATTTGGGAAACTTCTGCCTCAAGCTGAACCTGCCGCTTTCTCTCTCTCTCTCTCTCTCTCTCTCAGGATGATACTCCACAACTGACAATGAGAACTTTTCTGTGGGGATCCCTACTCCTTTTCTTGGGTCCCTGGTCCTATGTTTGGTCAGGTTTGGGGTCTTGGTTTCCTGAGCTTCAGGGGATTAAATCCTCCTGTCTGTCAGGGCTTTCTCTGCTATGACTGGATCAACAGCAGCTTCGGACTCTGGTGTCCGGTTGGGCTAAAGGGCAATTATTGCTGTTCCCCTTTTTCTAGAATTTTCTAACTTTCCACTTGCCTCCATCCATTTTAGGGTACTACACAGCTTCGGTGTCAGTCTTTTCTGGTTCTGGGCCTGACTTGGTCCCAGCAACCAGCTCTTCCTCCTTCTTGACTCCTCAACTGTCACTCCTTGACTAACTGGCTCCTCCCCTCAGGCCTGGATCTTTATAGGGAATCTTGCTTAAGGCAGCAAGTGGAGCTCTTCCTTCAGGCCTGGGGTGGAAAGTGTTGTGTGCCAAGGTATACATCCTGCCCTGCACCAGTGGGTCCTGTGGCAATCCCTGCAGGTGTGCCACATAAACAAAATACTTTATTTTTGCAACAGATACATACACTAAAAAATGAGAAATCAAAAGGGCAAACAATGGCCATGCAACAAAGATAAAGCGGCAATATAATATTTATAGTCATGACTTATTAATGTGTATATGAGGTTATGCAAGCCTAAATTTCATTAAATGTCACCATTAACAAAAATAGACTGAATAAAATAGACTCAGAAACCCAGCTCCTCCAAGTATAGGATTGAACGATTAAATTGTCACTCAAAATACCAACAGCTCAGCACGCTCCATCTCAAAGTTGGATGACTGAGTGGTCACTCACCAAACTGACAGCAAAGCAAGCCCTGATCGTGGAGCCAAAAAATTGTGATATCAATGCCTTTTCATGCACAATGAGGTTAAGGTTTTTGTAGGATAGTTTGGTATCAAGCAAGGCAGCAAAAAAGCATCGTTTCTCTAAGAAAAATTTAAGAACAGACTGGCATTCTGCATGAAGTACAGGGATTGATTAGCAGAAGACTGGGGTAAAGTTATTTTTTTAGAATCAAGCACGCTTTAGAAAGTTTGCGTTATCCGGAAAAATTATTGTGTGGAGAAGAAAATGTGAACACTATCTTTAGTCCTGTGTCAAGCCAACAATAAACTATTTTGAGATTATACATGAATGGGCTTGCTTTTTACCCCAAAGAGTGGCTCATTCACAATTTTGTTACTGCATCACAAGACAAGTTTGATAACTAAGTTGCTCAGGAAACAAAACATTTAAATTTTGAGTCCATGGCCAGGCAACTTCCTGGTCTCAGTCCCATTGAAATTCTGTGGTCTGCTTTCTGAGATCCTGCGGTCAATCCTTAAAAAGCAAGTCAACAATAATTAATATAGAAATTGTGATAAACTCTAAGGCTCTTTTCACATCTGTGTGCTGGTGCATTTTGCATGCATTGCACTTGCATTGCATTAGCGCATGCAAACGCAATGCACAAGCATACAAACGCAATTCAAGCGCAATTGAAATGCATGCGTTTGTGCACACATTATATCCTATGGATGTTTTCTGTGACCCTCATACCTGAGAAAATAACTTATTTTCTGTCCAGCGCTGGCCTCCTAAAAGTTCAGGAGGCTAGTATATAGTACTGGAGGATTATGGCCCCCTGGCTTCAATATCCACCTTGCATTATTTAAAATTGCCGCCCCCATCTGTGAGCGCCTGTTCGCACTCCTTTGAACATAGTGCCGATGCCTCGTGAGACTTCACAAATCTCGCAAGACATCGGCATTATCTTCAATGGAGCACAGACACCCACTTCAGTGTGCAGGTGTGTCACTCAAGTGAGTGATATAGCAATCTATATCATCACAGCGGGAAAGTCTCTGATACTTGTGTGCCTGAGAACTTCACTTATACCTACAATACCACAACTATATCGTAAGATAGATCTCCTTTTCAACACAGCAGAACTGTCGGCGGCGATTTCTCACAACTCAAACACATTAAAAAAAATCTGGTTACTCTGGATCAGATATAGATCCTATCCAAACTATTACAAACAAATTACAACTTAACTCGCCTTTAACAACTCCACCCAAGGTGCCCAACCCTCTCCCCTCCCACCCTTTCCTTCTCCCCCCATAAGTTTCCTTATTTCTCTTTTGATTCTTTCTCTTCATACTTGAATTCTCAATATAGCGTATGACAACTGCTTACCTATGAACTACCACAGTCATGTGCTCCTATGGTACCTAGAGACTATATTTTACCACAGTTAAGTCAAGCAATGTGAGGATAAGGTCTGTCACTACATCAGGCATGAAATATAAATGAAGCCTATTAAAGGGTAGACAAGGGCACAATAGAGTCTTATCTTGACCAAATGGTTATGGAAGCATATGAAAAAGTAAAAGAGTTGCCTGTGAATGTCATGAAATAGAAAAAGTTAAAAGATTAGTGTTTTATTTTTAACTTTAGATTTGTGATGCGGATGACTACAGTAATAACTATTCCCAGAAGTGGAGAGATAAGACTACAATTACATTCTAATAATTAACTTGGCACTAAATATATAATTGAGAAAATTACTTTATTTTAGCAGCTCATGTGGACAGAATTGTAAAGCAAAACGTTTCTGCCTAATGGCCTTCATCAGTTGCTAAAAAGAACAAAGAAAATACATTTTAACATGATCAATATTCATATACCTAGAGTAACACTGAATAAAAGGAAAAATAAAGATATCTACTATTAATTCTGGTCAACAAGCTACTTCAACGAAGCTGATATGTTCTTTCACATAGGCTGTATGGAAAAAGAAGGCCATATTCAGACAAGGGATTTTAAACGGACAAGACATCATTGTACATATCTATAGATATAACCCATATAAAGGAAGAGAGGCATGGTACAAAAGGATCCCAGAGGGATCACACTATAGATACTAATACAAGATCCATCATATATAGATAAAGAGCACTTACCAAAGTTATTGACGCTAGAAGATTTTCACATAATGCAGTAGGTAACAGCGTACTGAACGTTGTATCTCCGCTGTTTATATTCACCTAACCCGGAACTAAGGGGAAACACATGGCGTAGCGTCATCAAGACGCGCGCGCATGCGCACAAGCGATGTTGTCGGTAACCTAAGTTACCCGATCATGTGTCCTTGCGTCATAGACTCGCGGTCATGTGACATCGAGTCATGAGATGCTCTGCGCATGTGCGAGCACAACTGGCGGTCATAGTGATAATATAGATGCTAAAATGACGGCATCATATCTAAGTGTGTTGTTTATAGAGAAATAAGAAAGATAAGATGAACAAGAAAAGGGGAAAGCTAAAAGGAAAAGAGGGGAAAGAAAATAAAAAATGATTAAAAAGTAATACCTGCACCAAAAGAAAGGAAATTAACGATTCTATATGAAAAAAGAAAAATAGGATCAGGAGTTTATATACTCAATGGGCTTCGCGTATCCGCATTAGTTTCTGGAGATTACCACCCCTACGTGGTAGGGTTACCCAGGGGTGCATCTAGCCACCCTGCCGCCTGAGCCGGGGGGGGGGGGGAGTGCTGGCAGATCTCAGCCCCGCCGCCCCTGCAGCGTCCGGGGGGGTGCTGGCGGATCTCAGCCCCGCCGCCCCTGCAGCGTCCGGGGAGGGGGGGTGCTGGCGGATCTCAGCCCCGCCGCCCCTGCAGCGTCTCCGGGGGGGGCGGGTGCTGGTGGGTCTCAGTCCCGCCGCCCCTGCAGTCTACAGTGCCACAGCGCGCGCGCCCTCTTACCGGGGACCGCGTCCGTCTCTCCTGAGCCCGCCGCTGATGTTGGTGGCGCCGCCCCCTTCTCTCATGCCGCTCCCCCTGGCTGCCGCCGCTCTGGACTCAGGGCTCACACTGTCCAATGGACGGTGCGGCCCTGGGTTACCTCTTCTAGCACTTGATATTTAAGTTGAGAGACTCTATGGCCCACAGTGTTAAAATGGTATGGTAACGGTAAAGCATTTTTCTCACACCGGATGTTCGATTTATGCTGGGATATCCTATCCCTAATATGTTGTGACGTTTCACCTACATAAACGAGTCCACAAGGACATTTAATAGCATAAATCACATTGGTCGAATTGCAAGTGAAAAAACCATGAATGGGGATTTTTTGTAATGTTATTACACTGAAGACAATTAAGACACGGAAAATTCCCATTTTTCCTAGTAGATAAAAAGGATTTGCGAGTCACTTTAATAGCTGAACCTACATCTGCTCTTATTAAACAATCCTTAAGGTTTTTGGCTCTCCTAAAACAAGGCAAAAAGGAGTCCTGAAATTCAGGAATCGTGGGGTAACCTGATCTTAAGATGCCCCAAAAGTTTTGTATGGATGCATGGAACTTATAAATAAAAGGGTGAAAAGTGTGCACCAGTGGGATACGATTGCCCACTTTCCTCCCAGTCGATGGTAAATTAGGTTTTTCTAGGATTTTTGAGGGATAACCTCTATCTGTGAATCTCTGACACATTTCTGACTCTCTCTGTTTACATAAAACGGGAACAGAGACTATCTTGCGAACCCTACTCAGTTGTGACTGAGGAATCGACATTTTGACAGTTTCTGGATGACAGCTGGAAAAATATAGAAGGCTGTTACGGTCCGTTGTTTTCCGATAAATATCGAACATTAAGGTATTATCCAATCTATATACCATTGTATCCAGATAACGGACACGGTCTTGGCTATAATTAATAGAAAATTGAAGCTCAGACCAAATGGAATTAAGAAAAGAATGAAACTCCAAGAGATCTTGGACAGAGCCCCCCCATATGCAAAAAATATTGTCAATGTAACGACCCCAAAATTTAAGATACTCTTTGAAGTATGAATGAGTGTAGACAAATTTGGACTCAAAAGACGACATATAACAATTGCATATGAGGGGCTACGTTTGACCCCATAGCAGTCCCTTGACGTTGTAAATAGTAGGTATCTTGAAAAAGAAAAAAGTTCTCATGTAACACCAGTGAAAGTCATTGTAGTAGAAATTCTTTCACATCTGTATCAAAAGAATGTAATGTCAATAATTCATCAACCGCACTTAAACCTTTGGAGTGAGTAATCGAGGTGTAAAGGCTGGTAACATCCCAAGAGACCAACAAATAGTCTAATGGCAGGTTAGTAAGGGATTTAATCTGTCTAATAAAATCACCTGTATCAAGAATAAAAGAAGGGGAGTTCTTAATCAATAGGATATCCCAATATAAATCGAACATCCGGTGTGAGAAAAATGCTTTACCGTTACCATACCATTTTAAGACTGTAGGCCATGGAGTATCTCAACTTAAATATCAAGTGCTAGAAGAGGTAACCCTACCACGTAGGGGTGGTAATCTCCAGAAACTCCTTCTATTTCTGTTTCCAGACAGGTACAAATAAGCACCTGGGGGTTAGAGGCAGCCCGTTCCTGCCTGCTGTACCCGGCTGGACACAAAAATATGGCGAAGCCCACGTCAAATTTTTTGAAAAAATTCATTAAAAAAATACATTTAGGGACTGCATCTTTATTAACCCCTCGAGGCCGGAGCGCTGCGGCATTATAAGGGCGGTTAACTCAGGTCACCGAGGATAGCTCAGGTCATGCCAACCCCAAGGTGCCTATTTGTACCTGCCTGGAAACAGAAATAGAAGGAGGCGCTTTTTTTTTATTATTTCATGAAGTCATTTCTATGTTCAACCAGGTACAACTAGACAGCTGGGGGCTGTAATCCGCAGGGCAGGGAAGCCCAAGTTTTCTGGTCCCCCCCCATGCGAATTGCAGCCCGCAGTCACCCCAGAAGATGGCGCATTCATTGAAGCGCCATCCACTGACGCTGTATCCAACTCATCCAGGGCCCTGGTGCGGTGGCTCACTGGGTAATAAAGGGGTTAGGGCCAGCTTCTAGGGATGAGCGAGTATGCTCGCTACTATTCAGAACTCGCCGAATAGTAGCGGTATTCGGCTACTCACTACTCTCCGAGTATCTTATGTGTACTCGGGAGTAGCGAGTAGTCCTAATACTTTCGCAGTGTATCTATAGATACACTGCGAAAGTAGACTAAAAGTGATTAAAAGTTGTTAAAAATAATAAAATTACATACTCACCTGTTCGACGCCTGCATCGGGACCGGCAAAGAAGACATCCGATTACCGGACAAAGACCTGTGACTACCAGCCAATCAGATGGCCGGTAGCGATCTGGCCAATCAGATGGCAACACGTCACAACCACATGATTGCTAGCGACCACCTGATTGGCCAGATTGCAAGGTCCTGACAGTACACCTACGACCTTGCAATCTGGCCAATCAGGTGGCCGCTAGCGATCACGTGGTTGTGACATGTCTCCATCTGATTGGCCAGATTGCTACCGGCCATCTGATTGGCTGGTAGTCACAGGTCCTTGTCTGGTGATCAGATGTCTTCTTTGCCGGTCCCGATGCAGGCGTCAGACAGATGAGTATGTAATTTTATTATTGTTAACTTTTAATCACTTTTAGGCTACTTTTGCAGTGTATCTATAGATACACTGCGAAAGTATTCGTACTCACTATACTCGCAATGAGTACCGAGTACCGATCCTTACTCATTGCGAGTATAGCGAGTGCGAATATTACGGTACTCGCTCATCCCTACCAGCTTTGTATTATCAACTGGCTTTAAGCCCGAAATTCATGGGGTCACACCAATATTAGACATGACCGCCATGAATTTCTAGTGAATTTTGTAAAAAAAAACACAACACACAGAAAAAATATTTTATTAGAAATAAAACAAAAAAGACACTTAGACTCCATTTTTATTAAAAAATCCTCTTCCATCCGACGTAGTCCCAAAATGCAATTTCAACACTGCTACATCAATCTGAATAGACACACACGTGTATGCAGAGTGCTAGCAGGCTGACAACTATGACAGTCAGGGATCACCCCAGGTCATAGCTCAGGCTATGACAGCGGGTGAACCCTGCGGCCACAGCAGAACTCTGCCGCTGGCCGCCGGAGATTGCCGAGCACCGGCAGAGTTCGGCTGTGACAGCAGGGTTCACCCGCGGTCATAGCCTGAGCTATGACCTGGGGTGAACCCTGACTGTCATAGTCAGTTGTCAGCCTGCAATCACTCTGCATAGACGTGTGTGTCTATGCAGAGTGATGCTGCAGTGCTGAAATTGCGTACGTCGGACGGAACATGATTTTTTAATAATTAAAGATGGAGTCTAAGTGTCTTTTTTGTTTTATTTCTAATAAAATATTTTTTCTATGTGGTGCGTTTTTTTAAAAATTCACTAGAAATTCATGGCGGTCATGTCTAATGTTGGCGTGACCCTATGAATTTCAGGCTTAGGGCCAGCTGATAATACAAAGCTGGCCCTAACCCCTTTATTACCCAATGAGCCACCGCACCAGGGCCCAGATGAGTCAGGTACAGCGCCACAACATGGCGCTTCTATGAATGTGCCATTTTCTGAGGTGGCTGCGGACTAGTGAGTAGCCAAATACCGCTACTATTCGGCGAGTTCTGAATAGTAGCAAGCATACTCGCTCATCCCTAAAAGCTGGCCCTAACCCCTTTATTACCCAGTTAGCCACCGCACCAGGGCCCTGGATGTGCTGGATACAGGGCCAGAGGATGGCGCTTTAATGAACGCGCCATCTTCTGAGGTGGCTCGGGCTAAAATTCACAGCGGGGGGCGCCCAGAAAGTTTGGGCCTTCCTGTGCTGCGGATTCCAGTCCCCAGCTGCCTGGTTGTACCTGGCTGGACATAGAAATAGCGCAAAGCCCTGCACATATTTTTTTCATTATTTCATGAAATTCATGAAATAATTAAAAAAGAGGGCTTCCTTCTATTTCTGTTTCCAGGCAGGTACAAATAAGCACCTGGGGGTTGGGGGCAGCCCATACCTGCCTGCTATACCCAGCTGGACACAAAAATACGGCGAAGCCCACATCAAAATTTTTGGGAAAAATTCATAAAAAAATAAAAAATTAAATTTGGTAACTGTATCTTTATTAACCCCTTGAGGCCATAGCACAGCGGCATTGTAAGGGGGTTAACTCAGGTCACCTGAGGACAGCTTTGGTGGCATGAAATGAGCTATCCTCGGTGAGCTGAGTTAACCCCCCCTTACAATGCCGCAGCGCTCCAGCCTCGAGGGGTTATTAAGGATGCAGTCCCTAAATGTATTTTTTTTAATGAATTTTTCCCAAAAAATTTGACGTGGGCTTCGCCGTATTTTTGTGTAGAGCTGGGTACAGCAGGCAGGAACGGGCTGCCTCCAACCCCCAGGGGCCTATTTGTACCTGCCTGGAAACAGAAATAGAAGGAAGCGCTTTTTTTTTTTTACTATTTTATGAATTCCATGAAATAATAAAAAAAAAATGTGTGGGGCTTCGCGCTATTTCTATGTCCAGCCAGGTACAACTAGGCAGCTGGTGGCTGGAATCCTCAGCGTAGGGAGGCCCAAGCTTTCTGGGCCCCCTCTTGCAGCCCGCAGCCACCCCAGAAAATGGCACGTTGATTGAAGCGCTATCCTCTGGCGCTGTATCCAACTCATCCATGGCCCTGGTGCAGTGGCTCACTAGGTAATAAAGGGGTTAGGGACAGCTTTGTATTATCAGCTGGCCCTTAGCCCGAAATTCATGGGGTAACGCTAATATTAGACATGACCGCCATGAATTTCTAGTGAACTTTGTAAAAAAAAAACACAACACACAGAATCTACATCAATCTGCATAGACACACAGATCTATGCAGAGTGCTAGCAGAGTGCTAGCAGGCTGACAATTGATTATGACAGTTAGGGTTCACCCCAGGTCATCGCTCAGGCTATGACCACGGGTGAACCCTGCTGTCACAGCCGAACTCTGCCGCCGGCTGGCGGAGATTGCCGAGCGCCGGCAGAGCAGTGAATAAACCAGAAGTTAATGACCTCTTCCGTCCGACGTAGTCCAATCAGGTTTTCTTCCTTAGCTCAGTTACATCTCTGGTAGAGAACCTCTACCAGAGATGTAGCTGAGCTGGGCAGCCCTGGGAAAGTTCATGTGAGTTTATGCTGCATGAACTCACATGAACTTTCCTAGACAGCACGTTAGCTTCTTCAAATGAACAGCTGATCTGCATCAGCTGATCATTTAAAATAACAGGCGGGAAAGCCGGCGCTGAAAACACCACCAGCTTTCCTGCTGTGTTCTGCGCTCCAGCTCCATGATGATGCCCCCTCCCTGCTCCCTGGAACTGCTCCCCCCTGCCTGATCCTAACTTAGGATCAGGTGGGGAGGTGGCGGAGGGGCGATGAGGGGGAATCAGGGAGCGGGGAGAGCAGAACACATCAAAAAGCCAGCTGGGCAGTCTTCTTACCAGCTTCCTCGCACTGGTCCTTTGCTCCCCGTTCCCTAGTGCTGACTCAAGATCGAGATGGGAAGTAGCGGGAGAAGCAGAGGATGGGGATGGGAGGCTGTGTGGGGCAGAGTATCGGGCTGAATTATTGTTTAAAAGCCGACGGCTTTTTACCGCCGGCTTTTAAACAATCATGCCCCCATTTCAGCCTTTTCCTCTGCCCCCAGACCACTTCATAGGGTCCTTTTGGTGATCGAAGCGTTATCGAACATAACCTCGAACTGCCAAAGCTAATTGTTCGCATTCGTTGAATGACTCGAACACCACCTAAAACAGCTCGAGTTTGAGATTGGCGAACATTTCGAATCTAACATCGCTCATCTCTACTGATAACTTCACCTTTCAGATGACTGAGTCAGCAGATCACTTCACCGGGCTACCAAATGAATCAGTGGTGAATGAGGTGTCTCTGTGTTTTTTGTTTCTAATAGAGGACTTCTCTTGGTCTTGTGTATTTTTTTAACTCTTTAATTAAATTTTTGCTAATTGCCATTTGTCATACTGATGGCTGACATTAGCAATAGGGCTTGATGTCAGCTGCCAAAAAAGCTGAAATCAATCTCATTATTACCCAGTCTGTCACCGCTACACGGCATCTGGAAGAACGGGGAAACCCCCAGTTTTGGCATCTCTCATGGAAGTGCCAATTCTGCGGTGGTTGCTGACTGTGATATCAGCCTGTGGGGCCCAAAAAGCTTGGCCTTATTACACTGAGATTTACAGCCCCCAGCTGCTTGGGTTACATTGGCTGTCAATAGAAAATATGGCGGAGCCAATGCAATTTTTTAAAATAATTTTTTTAAGTAATTAAAAAAATTAGGGTTCCCCTTTATTTTTCATTGCCACTGCATGTAACCCAGGTAGCAGGGCTTTTGCAGCCAATAGCTGCCTGGTTTATATATGCTGACAATGCAAAATACATGGAGGCCCTATACAGAAAAAGAAAAAAAATACATAAAAATAGTTCACTAGAAAATACATTTGATTTGCACATAATCACCATTTCTATGAGGCAACCAACCGCAATTGTCATTCTGCTTTGGTGGCTCATCCTGCTTCTAATATAGGGGTGAGAATGCGCATATAGAGTCTTATCCTTTAGGAGACAGGTTTTAAGTGGTGAAATATAGGAACTGCTCACCTGATAAGGTTGTGTAGCACACAACCAGTATGATCGCTCAGAACAATACAGCTGCTGCCAGGACCGTACCTCCACAGGTCACTGTGGTCACGATAAGCTTCTTCAGGGCAAAGTACCTTGTGGTCCGAGCTGCTGTGATCATATGATAGAAAGACCAGATACAACGGTATGTCTGGGTATAGTAGTAGCTGTTTATTTTTCCGACGCGTTTCGGAGTCGTATCCCGAACTTCCCCGAGGTACTTTGTCCTGCAGAAGCTTATCCTGCTTCTAATGTCACACATGGTTCAACAGGAACAAAAAAATTCCAAAATGGTGGAATTTCCTTTTGATGCTCCTAATGATACCACATCCTGCAATAGTACTGCGTTTTTGACTGGAAAAATGATGCAATAACAGACTACAAATGTTGGCAAAACAGATTGTGTGAATACTAATCAATTTTTGCAACATTTTCTTTAGAATGAAGTCAATTGAGAAAATGGAGGAGAAAAAACACTAAAGTGAGATGCTCATTCGTTTCCTACCTCAAAAACGGATCTGCAAAAAACAGTACACCTGAATAGCAATTGTTGAAAACGCATTGATTTTCCTTTATAGTTAAGTAGAATGTCGTTGGGCAACACTGCTGGTTGTTGTTGTATCGCTCCTGGAGATGCAGGTCTAACAGGACAAGCACTACTGATCAGACAGATGGCTTAGGCTGGCTTCACACGACGGTGTGATTATACATATGCCCTCCAGTTCGGTTTGCACCCGGATGCCGCTGATAGCAGTGGTTCTGAAATTACAACAGGGGACAGCTGGTGGTGGTTTTGTGTCTGGGAGAAAAATCTGAATTGTCCCGGATCCTCCCAGACAGATGGAAATCAGATGGCATATAGCTGCCATCCAGCTCCATCCAGCCCCATAGGGCTGTATAATGTCAAAATCGGGTACGGGGCTGTCAGGTTCACCCCGGATAGCCCTGGACCCGATTGTGTGAAGCCGGCCTTACTGCTGTGTTCTTCTCCTCCTGGCTCTCCAGGTGCACACTTTCATTTTAAAGTCAAATGCAATACATGGATTGAAGAGAAGCACCCACAGAACCTTGTACAGCACATTTTATTTGTCAAAGATTTCCAAGCTTTACATTAGGGGAACTTTAGTGGGAAGGTAGGGGGGTCTTTAATACGACGGCCATTTCAGGCTCCTACACAGTGCTTCCAAAGGTTCAGACAGACACATTGAAGGCACCATTAACTTCCTTTTCATCAGTCCGCATATATCATCATCATTAATTAATAGACACATGGGAGAATACAAAAAGTCAAAAAATGCACATAAAACTATAGCAGAAACCTTTTTGTGCCTAATATATTAATACTAGTGACAAATCTACCACCTAAAGTTAAAAACAATTATAAACACACTGAAAAATAAGTTTTGTCATTAAAACTCGCATGTCTCTGCACTCAGAGCCTTATGATCCAGTTTGCTTCTTTTTGCAATAAAAATTTTGGGGTGTATCCACCCTGAGGGGGCATTTCCACTCTTTCTAACCTTGCAAAAGTGAGCACTTTATAGTCATCGTTGTCCTCAGCTCTAATACAGGATGTTCTATTAATCTGAGTAAACCCACAGCAGACATAATAGAATTACAATTTTCCCTGAGGCGTACAGATAGGCACTTGATTGTTTTTCCCACATAGTACCTACCGCAGGGACGAAAAATGGCATTTACAATACTCTTTGACTTGCAAGAAGTAGATTGTCTAACATTGTGATAAATTTGACCAATTTTTAATGGAATATTCAAAATATGCTGGGTACAAAAACACCAGTTACCATAACGATGATTCCCAATGGGACTCGATCTCTGCAAACCATGTTTTACTGGGTAAAGTTTTTTTCTGACTACCATATCCCCAATGTTCCTATACCTCCTATGTGTCACCAATGGTTTACGCAAAGCTACCTTCCTTAAACACCTATCACTCTCAATTAAATATCAGTTCTTATTGATGGCAATACAGATTGTCTTATCCATTGAGCCATATTTAAAACTAAAGATAAATATTTTTCCCGTTTATCTCTATCCATCCTCTTCTTCCACCCCTCTTTCCACATCTTTGCACTACAGAAGTAACCACTTGTATCATGTAAAGAAATACCTACCTTATATTCATATATTACATTTAAGAAGAATAAATAATGAAGAAGAGTGTTATGAATAGAGATGAGCCACCACCCCAGTGTTCGAATTCGATTCGATTCGTCGAATCGACGGGGTGTTCGACGAATGTTCGTCGAATGCTCGACGAACACCGTCGAACACCCCGGAAAACGAACAAACCGGGCCTGTGGGGCATTTTCACTTCCACAATGTATATACATACATTATGGAAGTGAAAAAAAGTGAAAGAAAGTGTTAAAAAAAAAAAATAATCAATGCTCACCTGTCCGCGGTCCACCGAAGCCTCCGGCAAGGTCCTGCGGCTTCTAGGACCTGTGGTGACGTCATGTTGTCGCGCGAACTCCGGTCACATGACCGGAGATCCGCGAGAACATGACGTCACCACAGGTCCTGGAAGCACAGGACCTTGCCAGAAAGCTTAAAATAGATATTTTTATGTTTCGGACCCTTTCTTTAAGTGAAAGTTACTTAAAGAAAGGGTCCGAAACATAAAAATATCTATTTTAAGCTTTCCGGCAAGGTCCTGTGCTTCCAGGACCTGTGGTGACGTCACGTTCTCGCGGGAACTCCGGTCACGTGACCGGAGTTCCCCCGAGAACATGACGTCACCACAGGTCCTATTATCAATAGGACCTTGCCGGAAAGCTTAAAATAGATATTTTTATGATTCGGACCCTTTCTTTAAGTAAAAGAAAGGGTCCGAATTGGAACCAAATTGTTCGAATTCGGCGAATGACTCGAATAGCGCCAAAATTGACTCGAATTTGAGATTGGCGAAGTATTCGAGTCGAACATCGCTCATCTCTAGTTATGAAGAATAAGCAAAGAAGTTGAAAAATCGCTTGACACTTATGGGTTACCCCGATAAGATGATTAATCAGGCGCAACAGAAAGTGAAAACCATGTGGAAAGAGGGGTGGAAGAAGAGAAAGGATAGAGATAATCAGGAAAAAAGATTTATCTTTAATTTTAAATTTGGCTCAATGGATAAGCAATCCATACTGCCATCAATAAAAACTGGTATTTAATTGAGAGTGATATGCATTTAAGGAAGGTAGCTTTACATAAACCATTGGTGACACATAGGAGGTGTATGAATATTGGGGACATAGTATTCAGAAAAGGAATTTTACAAGGTAAATCATGGTATGCAGATATCAAGTCCCATTGGGAACCATGATTATGGTAACTGGTGTTTTGGTACCCAGTTTATTGTTAATAATCCCATAAAAATTGGTCCAATTTATCACAATATTAGACAATTTATTTCTTGCAAGTCAAAGTGTATTGTAAATGGCATGTTCTGTTTCTGCGGTAGGTATTATGTGTGAAAAACAATCAGGTGCATGAATGAACATTTCAAGTAACATTGTAATTCTATTAAGTCTGATGTGGGTTTACCCAGACTGATAGAACACATTAGGGCTGAGCACAACAGTGACTATAAAGCTGGAATTACACTGTCCGTGGTATATACAACAATCGGACGTGTCACGGATGATTCACATGGAATGGCCTCCCCCTCTCTGGATGGGAGCGTCGGCTGCTTGTATTTCTAAGCAGCTCCACACTCCAGTATTGACAGAGGCGAGGTCATTCCACGTTAATCATCCATGACATGTCTGATAGTTGCATATCACATAGACAGTGTGATTCCAGCCTAAAGTGCTCACTTTTGCAGGGTTAGAAAGAGTGGAATTGCCCCTTAAGGGTGGAAAAAACATAAATTATTATTGCAAAAAGAAGGAAACTGGATCATAAGGCTCAGAGCTAAGAGACCTGTGGGTTTTAATGACAAAAACAATTTGTCAGTGTTTTCATAATTGTTTTTAACTTTTAATGGTAGATTTGTCACTAATATTAACGTATTAGGCACAAAAAGGTTTCTGCTATAGCTTTATATGTATTTTTGCACTTTTTGTATTCCCTGATGTGTTGATTAATTAATGATGATGATGTATGCAGGCTGATAAAAAGGAAGTTAATTGTGCCTGCAATTTGTCTGTCTGAATCTGTGGAAGCGCTGTGTTGGAGCGTGAAACAACCGTCATTTTAGAAACCTCCTACCTTCCCACCAAGGTCCCCCTGTAAAGCTTGGAAATCTTTGGCAAATAAAGCTGTTTTGTACCAGATCTGGTGATTGCTACTTCTCTTCAATCCATATAAAACTCATGGATTTTGCTGTGCATCACAGAAATTGATCTGTTTTCACTGTAAAAACGGATCCTCACAAAACAGAACAAAAATGCTTTGTGTGGATATAGCCTTAAAGATTTTTTTTGGAAAAATTCCAAGTTAATAACAATGCTGAACTTTTCGGTCCATGGTGATTTTTTGATTTTTTTAGCTTTTGTTTTTTCACTTCCTTCTTTCAATAGCCATAGTTTTTAACATTTCTAGTCATAATGCTAAAATTGACTTTTTTTTCCTGTATGAGTTATAGCTCATGGTGCTATCAATTCATGGAGCGTAACAGAAGAATGAAAAATATGCGAGGAGTGGATTTGAAAGAAAAAATAGGAATTTGACTTTAAATTTTTTAGGGTTTTTTACATGTATAACTGTTGTCACTAGATAGATATACAGACACACAAATTGATAGATAGAATATGTGATGACAGATAGATAGATAGATAGATAGATAGATAGATAGATAGATAGATAGATAGATAGATAGATAGATAGATAGAATAGAGGGTTTTTTACATGTATAACGGTTGTCACTAGATAGATATACAGACACACAAATTGATAGAATATGTGATGACAGATAGATAGATAGATAGATAGATAGATAGATAGATAGATAGATAGATAGATAGAATATGTGATGTATTCACTTGAAAGGTACATTTTTATGCAGCTTTGGATGGAAATTTAACTGGTGAAAGCTACTGTCTTCTTCCTCTAATTAAAATCCACTTCTCAAATCTTTAGACACATGAAATGATCTTCCACTTGAATCTAAATCAAAGAGTACAGTATGTGTTGGATCATTTACTTTTAGATGTGGAAAAAAACAACATCTGTGCTTAATGGCTATAATGGCAAAGCTTTCACATTGCACAGTACATTTTGCTCTTTTGCTCAGGATTTGAGTTAGTCTTTACTTTTAATGATAAGTTTATATTGGTTTTAAAATGTAAGTTTTGCTTTTTTTGTAGTCCACCTATACCAGGAAAAGGAATACCATGGGTGTAACCTGTGCAGCCTCACTTGGTCCAATATTTTATATTCATCTTCAAAGCGAGTTCCCTATCTCTAAGATAGGATGTTAGGGTATAAGCTAATAAATATTATAACGCATAATTACTAGAGGAATTTATAAAGAGAACATTTATGAGAGGGTCTACATTCAGTATGCCCATGTACATTTTAACTGCAAAGATATGTCAAATGATGGTAACACAACCAACGTAAGAAAGAGTGCAAGATTAAGACAATTAAAAAAAATCTTTTTTTTTAATGAAATGGAAGACAGAAAACATGTAAAAAATGAAAACTGCAGACACATTGGTATTAACTCAACTCGCCGTGTTTGGAGGAAGAGAAATGTTGCCTTTGACCCAAAGAACACCATCTCCATACTCAAGCATGGCAGTGAAATATTATGTTTTGGGGGTGTTTCTCCACTAAGGTTACAAGACTACTTCATATCATCCGTAACAATGGGTGGAGCTATGCATAGTAAAATCCTGAGTGACAACCTCTTTCGCTCTGCCAGGACATTAAAACTGGGTCGTTGCTAGGTCTTCCAGTATGACAATGACCCAAGACATACAGCCAAGGCAATAAAGCAGTGGCTCCAAAAGAAGAACATTAAGGTCATGGAGTGGCTTAGTCAGTCTTAAAACTTTAATCCCATAATAAACTTATGAAGGGAGCTGAAGCTCTGAGTTGGAATGGGATAGCCTCAAAATCTTAATGATTTAGAGATGATCGGCAAAGAGGAGTGGATCAAAATTCCTCCTGACATGTGTGCAAATCTCATCATCAACTACAGGAAACTGGAGCAAGACACTGGGGGACTTTGGCTAGCATAGATGTATCTTAAGGCGCAGCGCTACCTCATAACCCTTTGAAATGGTGTATAATCAGGATACATATTACAGGTTTATGTTACGCTAATTCGGGATGTTTGTTGGTTAAAAAATATCACAATTTTGAAAATGTTTTGGGAAAAAGTAAAATGTAAGTCTTGTTTGCCAGAAGGAGCAGGTACTTATTTTTCTCTGCAAAATGCAAATAACTTTATACAATTTAGACACTGTGATTTTCTAGATTTTATTTTTGATATTCTATGTATCCCTGTTAAAATTAAACTACCCTTAAAACTGTTAAGACTGTTCATATCTTTGTCAGTGGGTAAACTTACAAAGTCAGCAAATGATCAAATACCGTATATACTCGTGTATAAGCCGAGCTTTTCAGCCCAAAATTTGGGCTGAAAAGTCTCCCCCTCGGCTTATACACGAGTCAATACGGGGGGGGGCTGTGTCCGGGGCTGTGGAGGCTGGAGGAGGCGGGGGGAGGCTGCTGTATGAGCGGCCCCGTCACGTGGGGCCGCTCATTAAATATGCACTGCTTCCCCCTGTCAATCAGCGGCAGGGGGAACCAGTGCATATAGCCCCCAAATGCTGGCACTCGCCCCCCCCTTGTAAGGCCCCCCCCCCGGGATGGTTATATTACCATTCCGGACTTCTGATCCGCGCCGCTCCTCGGTGCTTCATCCTCGCTGCTTCATCCTCGCTGCTCCGTCCGTCTTCTACATCCGGATCTCCGGCCGTCGCAGGCATATGACGTCATCGTGCGGCCGGGGATCCCGGATGTAGAAGACGGACGGAGCAGCGAGGATGAAGCAGCGAGGATGAAGCACCGAGGAGCGGCGCGGATCAGAAGTCCGGAATGGTAAGAGAAGCGGGGGGGCCCTTGCAAGGGGGGGCGAGTGCCAGCATTTTGGGGCTGCTGGGGACCCCCAGGGGGCTGCTGGGGGCCGCTGTGTACTCCCAGGGGGCCGCTGGGGACCCCCAGGGGGCTGCTGTGTACCCCCTGGGGGCTGCTGTGTACCCCCTGGGGGCTGCTGGGGACCCCCTGGGGGCTGCTGGGGACCCCCTGGGGGCTGCTGGGGACCCCCAGGGGGCTGCTGTGTACCCCCAGGGGGCTGCTGTGTACCCCCAGGGGGCTGCTATGTACCCCCTGGGGGCTGCTGGGGACCCCCAGGGGGCTGCTGTGTACCCCCTGGGGGCTGCTGGGGACCCCCAGGGGGCTGCTGTGTACCCCCTGGGGGCTGCTGGGGACCCCCAGGGGGCTGCTCTGTACCCCCTGGGGGCTGCTGTGTACCCCCTGGGTGCTGCTGGGGACCCCCAGGGGGCTGCTGTGTACCCCCTGGGGGCTGCTGTGTACCCCCTGGGGGCTGCTGGGGACCCCAGGGGGCTGCTGGGTACCTCCTGGGGGCTGCTATATGTACCCCTGGGGGCCTGCTGTATACCACTGGGGCTGCTGTGTACTACCACTGGGGCTGCTGTGTACTACCACTGGGGCTGCTGTATACTACCACTGGGGCTGCTGTATACTACCACTGGGGCTGCTGTATACTACCACTGGGGCTGCTGTATACTACCACTGGGGCTGCTGTATACTACCACTGGGGCTGCTGTATACTACCACTGTGGCTGCTGTTTACTACCACTGGGGCTGCTGTATACTACCACTGGGGCTGCTGTATACTACCACTGGGGCTGCTGTATACTACCACTGGGGCTGCTGTATACTACCACTGGGGCTGCTGTATACTACCACTGGGGCTGCTGTATACTACCACTGGGGCTGCTGTTTACTACCACTGGGGCTGCTGTATACTACCACTGGGGCTGCTGTATACTACCACTGGGGCTGCTGTATACTACCACTGGGGCTGCTGTATACTACCACTGGGGCTGCTGTATACTACCACTGTGGCTGCTGTTTACTACCACTGGGGCTGCTGTATACTACCACTGGGGCTGCTGTATACTACCACTGGGGCTGCTGTATACTACCACTGGGGAGGCCTGTATACCACTGGGGGGGCCTGTATACCACACTGCTGGGGGCTGTGTACCTGTGCTGGGGTCCACCCTCGGCTTATACACGAGTCAATAGGTTTTTCCAGATTTTTGGGGCAAAAGTAGGGGGGTCGGCTTATACACGGGTCGGCTTATACACGAGTATATACGGTACTTATTTTATCCACTGTATAGGGGAGGGCAAAATCAGAGACTACTCAGAAATCTTCACCATGGAAGTGTATTCCTAATTACTAAATATATCAAAAAAGACCCCTAAGGGACTATGGAATAACTTTAAAATTCACCTTTTTATTAAAGAGCTTTCTTTAAAAGCAATACAATAGAAATTCATTACATTAGATAGAGAAATACAATATGGACTCACAATGAAAACATATACTACAATCAAGTCTGGAATTTTTAGGAGGTTACAGTAATAATGTTCAGTACCTCATGGCACTAGAAGGTACACTATACAGGATTATCCAGGAGTCACAACCGACCCACAAAATAGTTATGCCATACTAAATCCATAGATCCAACATGATGGCTGTGTATTACAGTAAATGGATATCTTAGAAACAGGCAGTGTACTACCCTTGCAATCCCCTCTTAGTAGTATATAGGAGGTTATGGTTTGTGCTACTCAGATATATTAGCACTAAATATCCACTTATCCTACCTTAGTACACTGCTTATCTCCCACCATCCACAGTTCACCTCAGCCCTTTATGGGTTAAATTCAGACATGACAACACATGGGGATGGGGTAGTATATGTTTTCATTGTGAGTCCATATTGTATTTCTCTATCTAATGTAATGAATTTCTATTGTATTGCTTTTAAAGAAAGCTCTTTAATAAAAAGGTGAATTTTAAAATCAGAGACTGTAGCAGCTGATTGGAGCTGGGTGACTGAAGGACAGGGGAGCACAAACGGAACTGGAGCACGAACTAGAGTCAGACGAAGCAGGTATTGGAACATAAACTTTACAGGTTCACAAGTACAGTAACAAAGGCATGAAACATAAGGCATTCATGATTTGCATGTTTTTGAGTCTGTGTACTTTGACTACTTAATTGAAAGGGGGTGTGTTCAAAATAATAACCATGTGGAGTTCAATTAGTGAGGTCAATCTTTCTGTGAAGAAACAGGGTTGAATCAGGTGGCCCTTATTATTCTCCTCACCACTCTCCCCATATTCCCACCCCTCATACTGTATCTGCACCTATCACTAGTGTGTCCTAAAATTTACCCCATGTCTCTCCATACTACCATTCCATTTGCTACCCATACTGTGTTTGCACCTTTCACCCCCTTGCTCTCCCATATTTGCTTCACATACACCCCCCGTTTACTCCGCATATACTCCCCCACCCTCTACCCCCACCTACAAGAGGGATGATGTCAGAAGCATGATTAGCTGACCTGATCACACTGCAGATGTCACCATGACCTGGATGTGCTGATGGTTGGACTTCAATTATACTAGCATCCAAAAGACACGAGTACAAATAATCAGTCAGTGGAAGCCATGTGTTGCAGTTTAAAGCTGACAGTGATTCATAGAGAGAAAGTCTGACTCCCACTGTAGAATGCAGCCATCAGAAGACACAGCCAACCGCTGCCTCAGGTGGCCGTACGGCATCTCATTGCATGCTGCACCTGAAGCACATGCCTCAGGGCCGCCACCTGACTCCCTCTAGCTATGCCCTTGAGCCCCACCACCTGGTCTGGGCCACGGGGAACAGAGAAATGAAATAAAAAGAGCCTGTGATGTCAGTGTGTCTGGGCCTCTCCTCCTGCCTTCTAACCGGGGCCCATACTATAATAATGTATTTAAAAATATTTGAGAAATTTTACATGTAACCTCTGTCTTATAAGGACCAAGCAAAAACCAATGAAAAGAGATTGACAACTGTAACCAGTATTGGTATTTGCAGTAGTGTTGCCAAAATGAAATAGTGAAATATGTGGACAAAAAAACCCTAAAATCTCTGTAACTTTGTTATTTTTTTTTTTTTTTACCTTTTTTTTTTAGGTGGGGGGGGGGGGGGGTTTGGGGATATATATGGCTTAAAATCCATCCTCTCACCCATAACAGGAATGCTGAGTGCTTAAGTCTATTAAGTAGGAAGCATGTAAAATATTTGTATCAACACTTGTAGAACATGATTTGTCAAATAATTTCAAAACCTTAACTTTTGCTTCTTTTGTTTTGTTAAAGTTTTTTTTTTAATTATATATTTTTTTAAACATAATTGAAAGTAATTTTTACAAAATCAAAATGTTAGATAGTGAAGTATTAACATGTAAGTTTACAACAGTAGACAAACATACTGGATTTTTGATATTTCCTGATATTTGGCTTTGACAATACTTTATGGATATACAAAGGTGTGGATTACATGCATTTTATAAGTGTTTCCGCTGCAGGAATGCGCTAAAAACATATGTGCCTTTTTCACCTGTGGATTTTCAATATCTAATGCAAGGACAATATCTGCAAGAAGTTTGCATCTTTTCCCCGTGTTTGCGTGGGTTCCCACCAGGTACTGCGGCTTCCTCCCCCACTTGAAAGAGATATTAGCCATGTCAACACACCTGCGCTCTAAGTATTTAGCGGTAATGCGCTAAATACTTAGGTTTTGTGAGAGAAGCGCAGGTGTGTGTGTGCCGGCGCTTCCTTGAAACGCAGCCTTCTGGATACCCGATGTGTATCGTGGTAACCAGCTCATACAGCAGGCTGCCTAGTGACCGCTTATGCTGAGCACACAGGGAAACGCTGCTTGCAGCGTTTCCCTGTGCGCTCGGCATAAGTGGACACTATGCAGCCTGCAGTGTGAACTGGTTACCACCTGCGCTTCTCTCACAAAACAGAACCGCTAAATACTTAGAGCGCAGGTGTGTGGACATGGCCACTGATGGGGAAATTAGAGTGGGAGCCTCAATGGGGACAGTGAATAAAATCTCAGTGAAGCACTGTGGAATGTGTAAAAGCTATGTAAGGCTGGCTTCACACTGCAGTTTTTCCCTGATTAGTGTTCATCCGCTTTGTGTGTCAAAACCAGGAGTGTCTCCAAAACCCAGAACAGGTGTCAATCTTTCAGTTATACTTTTTCTCTGCAAGTTCCTCTCCTGGTTCCTCTCCTGGATCCTCTCCTGGTTTTGGCATACAAACCTGATCGAACCTTATCAGGGAAAAAAACTGCAGTGTGAAGCCAGCCTTAGCAATGCACAATGCAAAATAAATAAAAAATAATAAGTCAAAAGGTAACATTTGCACTGATCAAGTGATTTTTTTCAGACAGAATGTAATCTACATTGATCAACATTTGAAGGTTTTATGTGTAAGAGGTACACCATGCCAATAGAACAGTGTTTTCCAAAATAGCCAAAGTATATGAACTTAAAACCTTAATTTTACACAAAACCTGATGTTCATAATTAGAGAACAGCAATGAATGTAGCAGAGAGAAAGACTAAAAGTAAATTTTCTGAAGGTTACAACATCAATCAGTAGGAAGTGTACAGGCCTTTGCTTTGAAGGACTTCAGCACATCTGCAACCACAGGACATCACTAGTCTCTCACACTGGTCTAGTGTGATTTTGCTCCACTCTTCTACCAGCATCTTCCACAGTTGTCTGACTGTTGTGGGTAGTGATGGGCGAGCATGTTTGGGCAGATGCTGGGCTCCCTATCCCTGCATGTTGGCACTCTTTACAGAGCCACATGCAGGGATTGGCTGCCAGTGCCTTCCGCACACTGTAAGGGTACTGTCACACCTGGAGATATCGCCGGCGATTCCATAGGCGATGCACGTGCGCGCACACGTATTTGCGTGTCGCCTAAGGTCGCCGACGCCCATTTACACTGGGCGACAACTTAGGCGACGCTCGGGCTGTCATGTAATGTGTGTTGTGCTACTGCATTGCCTAATCAAATCAGTCTTGCGTTCTTGGTGAAGATAATATTGGAGCCTTGAAATTATGTGTGTGCACAGATATTTGTGTGTTTCCAGTTATGTGGCCCATATGTATTGATCACCTAACATTCCCTTGTTGTCCATGTGTGTGTACAGAATATGTGTAATGATATACATGTAAATGGGGGATAAACACACAGGCACACAGGTCCCGTACATATGTCCACAATGCTTATGTACCCCTATAAATCTGAAATTATGTCACCATACGTTTGTGGTACACCATATACTGGGACATGCATCTCTTTCCTGGGACCAATAATCACTTTTGAGGACACAAAAGATGTACTTGTGGTATCTTGTCAACCTTTCTTACATAATAATGGTATGGGGTCAAACCCCATTACAGGGGTAACAAATATTGAACATATACATTAATTCACAAAAACACGTACAAGAGTACATGGTACAAAAAACACTTTTATTCCTAAAACACAGGACTAACATAGTCCATAAAATTCAAATCACAAATCCCATAAACGTGGGTAAAAATTTTTTTTTTTAAAAGCAAACATGTGGAAGAAGAGGATAAAAATCAAACATGTGGAAGAAAACGATGGGCATCTTGAGGGGCAGAGGTGGGATGGTCCCGCTTATAGGCCTCAATGAGGCGGTGTAATTGGGCCAGTTTGCCAGCCGCTTCTGCATGGGCCGCCTCGAGGTCCTGCAGGGATGGACCACTTACAGAGGATACAGAACATCAACATCAGCAACATGTTTTTAACACATAGCAGGTGTGGTTTGTTATAGAAGTGTTTGCACTTACCAGGGGGCTGTGGAGACACCGTTTGGGGGGGGTGGGGATGGTGAGGGGTTTACTGCCCAGTCCACCGCTTGGCTGGGGTTATCTGTAATCAGATCAGCATATGTGTATTTGTTAGTCCATAACAAAGGTCCCTACATACTAATTGAGTGGAAAAAACAAGAAAGACAGATATAGTGCACAGTATATATGAGTAATATTGACATTACACACACCTTCTTGGCCACTTGTGGGGTCCTGAGGGGACCACTGTCCCGAATTGGCCCCACTCGACAGATCTTCTTCCAAGGGTGGGGTGGAATCAACCCTTGGGGTCCCCTCTGCGCCAGATGATCTGTTGGGTGATGTCAGCCCTTCGTTCCTGCCGGCGGTTGCCCTGGTGACCCGGGTGGCTCGGTGGGGGTGGTGGTCCTCCCGCAGGGGATGGGGGATGTTGAGGGCTTCTGTCCCTACCTGTTGAGGCAACAACATACTTTTTCACAAGAACAACATGGTCTGATATGTGGTGACTAAATAATAAGTGCTGTTTGAAGTTCATTAAGTCAGGATGAGTGAGATTGAAAGAGTGGCAGGATACGCCAACATTATGTCATATGTGGGTAGGGTAAACATTTGACAGTATGTGGCTAGGTAAAGTAGACATATAGGTTAGAGGGGACTACAGGGTGTATGTGAATGAAGCAGGAAGATGATCCTGCAGCTGCAGAGTCATGAAGAAGCTCTCACATACATTGGCCCTATATATGTTGGGGTGTACAGCGGCATGTGCTGGCCAGCATATGTCTTTCTTTACACAGAAGGGTATGTGTATGTTGTCAGGCTACTCACCCCTCATCTGGGCAATCCTGTTACGCAGTCTGGTGATACGTCCGGGTGTTTTAAATTTCAGATCTGCAATCTTTTTGCAGATCTGCTTTGTGCTGCGCAGAACCCCCAACCTGCTCTCAAGATGCCTCTGCACCCTGCACAGGACATCCTGCTTGTGGAGGCGCGGATGGGTGTGGTGCTGGTGACACCAGTAATCCCTGGTGTCACATGTAGCTATGAGCAGAAGGAGCTCAGGCTCTCCCCACACTGCAGCTTGCCTGGGTGCTGCCATTTTGACTATTCTGCAGGTGAAAGGAAAGCACCAAGAAGACGGCACCAAAATATTGACAATGCTCGGGCGAATGAACGCACGGGAGATATGTCACATGTTGACGAGGGCCGAGAGGCGCCGCAAAAGCCACAGGATTCACTGTATGCTTTTGCATCATGTAATACAGGAAGGCTGCCACTGCAGCACTCATGCAGACTTTAGTTGGGATGTAATGGCCATTGCGTTTCTGTTAACAGACATTTGTGGCACATCTCTGCACTTTTGAACACAGCCGCAAACACAGAGGCGACATCAATGCGCTACTGTACAGTATGTACGCTCCTGGGTAATACACCCTTGGGTGTACATATCATCAAATATGGCGCCAAGGAACAAGACAACCAATCGTAACGCTCGAGCTGGCACCAAACCACGCACACAGCTAGAGCTAATAAATACGCCCTGAAACGCCTACCGGAATGGTATAGGCGATGTGTGCTGTCGCCTTTCACATCGCTCATGAGATGTTACACAGGGCGATCAGCACACATCGCCCAGGAATGGTCGCCTGGTTTCAGAGCTCTGATGTGAAACCAGGCGACCACTCAGACGTGTCGCCCTCGCCCATTTACATTAGGCAACGCATTGACAATGTCGCCGGTGACAGGCCACGCATCAGCGTCGCCTGTGGAATTGCCGGCGATATCTCCAGGTTTGACGGTGCCTTAAGGGTACCTTTACACGCCACCAGTGTGGCTAGCAACAGGTATCCACCGCACGTGCACGCGCACGTTTTTAACGGTGGATACCGATCGCCGATGCCGCATATACACGCCGCCATTGCGTGCTCCACTGAAGGTATCTTTGTTCCCCGGAAGTGCCGACGGGTGCTGCGGCTAACTTCCTGTGGAATACCTTCGCTACTACACGCCACTACTACAAGGGAATATGGGCATACATATTTCGCGCCGTAAGTACATAGGCGTTACAGAGTTGTGTATTCCGTGATGCACAAGCGTTGATTGGACAACGCAATAGCGTCATGATTGGCCAGCCTGCGCAGGGAGGCTGGCTAATACATGACGCCATTGCAATTGTGGATTGTGAATGGATAGTTCTTTAAATATGGCGCACTGTGAAGGGACAGCCAATGGTTACACAGTAGCCCCCACCAATGATCGCTGATGGGGCGTGGTATCCATAACGCCGTGGCACGCCCCTGGGAGTTCACTAGGCGACGCAACATCCATGCCTGTGCCCCGTTTACACGCCACTACCATTTGTGCCTTTCTGTTTTTGAGCACGGCTCAGCAACAGGTATTCGAAGCAACTGCTGGACACCGGGAGGAACTGCCCTATTTACACGCCGCCATTTCGTTGCAATTTCATGGCAACAGGCACAATTATCCCCAGTGCCCGGCAGTTGCTGCCTTCCTGTGGTGGTGTGTAAAGGTACCTTAATGCTACAGCCATGTTGCTTGTGGCATTACAGTGATTTGCTGGTTGCAGAACGTCATCAGGTCTATATAAGACCTGACGGCGCTGTACACGTCACTCTGACCCACAGACAGCTAGTGTAGGAAGAGGTGTTGCTGAGTTAGGGACAGATTTGTGTGTGTTTTAGGTAGTGTAGGGTTAACAATCCATCTAATCAAACAGTCCTTTTAACGACTAATCCAGCTGTATGCCTAGGGTCACACTTTAACTCTGGATCTGTTATTTGCATCAGTTTTTCAACTTTAGAATTCTAAGTCCAAAAACTGATGCTGTTAACGGATCCTGGACTCAAGACTGACTGCTCTGCTATGCGTTTTTTTACAGGACCCAAAAAATGCTGCAAGCAGCGCTTTTTGGGTGCAGTAAAAAAAGCATGCATTTTTTTAACATGGGGCCCTATTGGAAACGCATCCGTTAACGCATGGTACATATAGGTACCATCCGTTAACGCATGGTACATATAGGTACCATCCGTTAACGCATGCACTTTTGCTAGCATTTTTTGGCAAAAAAAAACTAAGTCCAAAAAACGCAGAGCTGCACAGGAGGCTCAAAAACCAGCCTCAAAATAACGGATCCTAGCCTATATAGGCAGGCAGGCAGAGTATAAAGCAGAGTGCAGTGTGTATAACGGAGGAGGTTCCATTCCAGTAATGTCTGGGGTTGATGTAGCCTGTTATACATATTATCCATCTAAAAAAAAAAAGCTGTTCTTTTCAGGATTAATCCAGCTGTATATATGCAGGCAGGCAGGGTATATAGCAGAGTGCACTGTGTATAACCGAGGAGGCTCCATTCCAGTCACGTCTGGGGCTAGTGTAGCTTATTATACATACTATCCATCTAAAAAAACAGTCCTTTTCAGGACTAATCCAACTGTATACATGTATACAGGCAGGCACGCATAGTATATAGCAGAGTACAGTGTGTATAACACAGGAGGCTGCATTCCAGTCACATCTGGGGCTGGTGTAGCCTGTTACACATACTATCCATATTAAAAAAAAAACAGGTCTTTTCAGGACTAATCCCGCTGTAAACAGGCAGTGTATATAGTTAGGGTATATTGTTCTCTATTTAAAGTGCGCAAGGCAGGTGGCAAGGGTCAAGGAACTGGACATGATGGTGATCGTGCATGCAGAGGCCGAGGTCGTGGGCAACCTACAATTGTGTCACAACAAAGACCCACATCTTCTCGCCCTACCTTCCTGTCCCAATTCCTAGGGAACCGCAGCACATCACTATTAAACCCAGAGTAGTATGAAAAGGTTGTTGGTTGGATAGCGGATAATGCTTTCAGTCAGTTTGCCAGCACCACAACCACCCAGTCTTCCCAACGGTTAAGTCTCAATAGCTGTGAGTCTGGACCACATATTCCTCACCCTGATCCTGCTTCCTCCCACCATGCCGAGTGAGATCCCACACTTGGACACTCTGAAGAGCTGTTCACTTTTCCATTTATAGATTCGGGCCTTTCGCCCTCTCCACTAGAAGGGGGGCAAGAGATCGCATGTAGCAATGCCCAATTATTTGAGCAGCCACGGTCACACGCAGGCGACGGTGGGAAAGTATGACAAGAGGTGGACGATGATGAGACACAATTGCCAGAATGTCAAGTGGAAGATGACTTGGTGGATGATATAGTAACTGACCTAGCCTGGCAGGAGGACATTCAGAGCGAGGACAGTAGTGCATAGGGGGAGTGAGGCATAGCACCCCAACAAGCAGGAAGAAGCAGTGTGGTGGCCGCAGACAGGAGGAGGGCAACCATTCCCCGACACACCAACACGATGGAAGTTGTCAGTACAACTGTTAGGTCATCCCGAGCCTGATAATTTCAAAAAGGCCATTTGCACTACTTGCCATGCCAGCATCAGCATGGGTAGCAAAACTACCAGCCTGACCACCACCAGCATGATCAGGCTTTGTGGTCCAAACCCCAGGGTCCAAAAACAGTTTCTGCGGTTGACACTCTGGTTCTTCCACTGTTATGCATGCAAGGCAATCCCCTGTCCAAGGTGCATGTGAAGATGCCTCCTGTCCTGCACTTGTCATTGCACAATGTGCAATATCACCATCAGAAAACCATGTCCATGTCCATGCCCCAGCGCAGTATTGAGTTGTCCACATTTCGCAACATCTTACGCTCAAAATTTTGCCTTTTAGGCTAGTGGAGATGGAAGTATTCTGCAACCTGAAGGCGGCGGATGTCCCTCGTTACTCGATCCTCAGCTGCCACAATGTTCATGGAGTGCTGTCTCCACATTACACAGGTACGTGTCCCAAAACATTAGCTGTGCCCTCAACAATGCAGTTAGTGGGAAATTTCACCTAATCACGGACACGTGGACAAGTGCTTGTGGGGAGGGATGGTACATCTCGCTGATGGAACAGTGGGTTAACATAGTGGAAGCCGGGACCCAGTCAGACCTAAGGACGGAACACGTCCTCCTGATGCCAAGGATTTCGGGCCCTAACTAAGGGTTTCCCCCACAGTCTACAACCCCTGCATGTCAACCTCTTCAGCCTCCTCCTCCTCTTCAGCATCCACATCACTCAGAAGCTGGAAGCACTGCAGCACTGCCTCTGCTAAGCGACAACAGGATCTGTTGAAGCTAATATGTGTAGGTGACAAACCGCACAATGCTGAAGAGTTGGAGACAGCTCTGAAAGAGCAGGCAGATCTGTAGCTCACACCGCTGAACCTACAGCCAGGCATGGTCATGTGTGACAAATGACAAAACCTGGTGGTGGCTCTGAGGCAACGCGAGCTGAAACGTATCATGCGTGGCCCATGTACTCAACCTCATGGTTCATGATTTCTTAAATCCTACCCTGAGCTGTCAGATTTGCTTGTCAAAGTACGCCACCTGTGTGCCCATTTTAGAAAGTCACCTACTGTTTTGGCCGCCCTTGCCGGGTTTCAGCATCGTTTGCAGCTTCCAGCTCACAAACCGGTGTGTGATGTCCCCACGTGTTAGAATTCCACACTGCAGATGTTGGTCAGGATTTGTAAACAGAAGAGGGCAGTTGTTGACTACCTGCATCAACAAAGCCGTTAATATTCGCTTCAGACTTCACACATAAGACCTCAGGAGTGGACATGGATGTCTGACATACTGTATGTACCATCCTACAAAACTTTGAGGACTCCAACAACATGGTGAGCGGCAATTACGCCATCATTAGCGTTACCATCCCGCTTCTCTGTCTTCTGAAATGCTCTCGGCTCAGAATCAAAAAGGATGCATTGGAGGCAGAGCATGATGAGATGGAGCAAGAAACCATACAGAGTGATTATACACAGCCCAGCCTCATCTCATCCCAACATAGATGGGGTGACAATGAGGAAGAGGAAGAACTGGAGCTAGTTTCATGCACTATAGACGGTACTACCTGCACAACTGTCATACCATCTGTTCAGTGTGGATAGCCAGAGGACAGGGAGGAGGAGAAGGAGAGCATGGTCAGTCATCCTCTTGGTGATAGCACAGAAGTCTTGCATGTTACCAGTCTGGTGCGCATGGCTAAGTTTATGTTACGCTGCATTTCCCGTCCCCCTCGCGTTATCAAAATTTTGGGAGACAGTCATTACTGGTTGGTGACACTTTTAGATCCACGCTACAAGGAGAACTTTATATCTCTTATTCCCAAAGAGGAACGGTCTACAAAAATAGGGCACTACCAGAAGACCGTTGTTGCGGAGTTATTTAAAAAATTCCCATCGGAAAACACTGGAGCAGAGGTCAAAGTTCGGTGCACAACCAAGGAGTACAGGTGAGAGAGACAGAGCTCCAATCCAGCAGAGGCAGGGGAACACTGTCAAAGTTCTAGGAGAGAGTTCTCAGCCCCTTCGATGGCACAGGGCCTGAGGCAAGGGGTACTCTCCCAAGGACTTCAAAGTTTGGGAAGCTGCTGAAGGAGTACTTTGCCGACCGTACCAAAGTCCTCCGTGATTCCTCTGTACCTTATAATTATTGGGTATCCAAGCTGGACACGTGGCATGAACTGGCTCTCTATGCCTTGGAAGTCCTGGTCTGCCTTGCCGCTAGCGTTTTGTCAGAGCAGATTTTTAGTGCCTCAGGGGCAATTATTGTTGATAATCGCACCTGCCTGTCAACTGAAAATGCTGACAGGCTGACTCTTATTAAAATGAACAAGGGCTGGATTGGGACAGACTTCTATACACCACCAAATGATAGCAGCGTAATATAAACTCTAAGCCAGTGTCTTTTTTGGGGAGGTAAATTTCCATGCTCCTCTTCACCCCACACATGGGTGTACGCTTCCTCATTTTGGCTATTTGCTGTAGTCCTCCTCTTTCTCCTCATCCTCCACCACCATATCACCAGGGTGACTATGGTCCATGATGCAACACCCACAAATTTTTAATGAGTGCTTATGAAAAAGATAAAAGTTATACAGTACTAGATTGCGGCCCGATTCTAAAGAATCGGGTAGTCTAGAATCGATATATAGTTTATTTACTAATAGTTAGGGGAGTGCGGTGAAATTAATTGTGTGTATACAGGTGGCTCAGTGGGCAGCAGAGTATACGGTGGCTCAGTGTTTAGCACTGCGCGGTGGCTCAGTGGTTAGCACTGCACAGTGGCTCAGTGGTTAGCACTGAGTGCGGTGGCTCAGTGGTTAGCACTGAGTGCGGTGGCTCAGTGGTTAGTACTGAGTGCGGTGGCTCAGTGGTTAGCACTGAGTGCGGTGGCTCAGTGGTTAGCACTGAGTGCGGTGGCTCAGTGGTTAGCACTGAGTGCGGTGGCTCAGTGGTTAGCACTGAGTGCGGTGGCTCAGTGGTTAGCACTGAGTGCGGTGGCTCAGTGGTTAGCACTGAGCGCGGTGGCTCAGTGGTTAGCACTGAGTGCGGTGGCTCAGTGGTTAGCACTGAGTGTGGTGGCTTAGTGGTTAGCACTGTATATTGTGGCTCAGTTGTTGGCACTGTATATGGTGACTCAGTGGTTAGCACTGTATATGGTGGCTCAGTGGTTAGCACTGTATATGGTGGCTCAGTGGTTAGCACTGAGTGCGGTGGCTCAGTGGTTAGCACTGTATATGGTGGCTCAGTGGTTAGCACTGTATATGGTGACTCAGTGGTTAGCACTGTATATGGTGGCTCAGTGGTTAGCACTGAGTGCGGTGGCTCAGTGGTTAGCACTGAGTGCGGTGGCTCAGTGGTTAGCACTGAGTGCGGTGGCTCAGTGGTTAGCACTGAGTGCGGTGGCTGGAGGAGTGAGGAAAGCGGAGGCTGGAGGGGTGAGGAAAGCGGAGGCTGGAGGAGTGAGGATGGGTGAGGCGGGCAGAGGCGAGCAGAGGACGGGCAGAGGCGGGAGAGGACGGGCAGAGGCTGGAGCGGCCGCGGGGAGAGGCAGGAGCGGCCGCGGGCAGAGGCTTGTAGTGTATTTGAAAAATGGCGGCATAGCGGCCGCCAGTATTCTGATTGGTTGGCGCGCTGAACGCGGCGACCAATCAGAATAGCGGCGCGCTGTATGGCGCCATACTTCAAATACACTGACTACAGTGTATTTGAAATATGGCGGGATTGCGCGCTCTGCCCGCCGCGTTGATCCCCTCGCGGGCGCTCCGGAGATAAATGTCCGCCGGTGGTCGGCCCTAAGCGTAGCGGACCTTCCTGAGGTCCGCTCCGCTTAGGGCCGCCATCTTGGTCCACCCTGAGCGGGTGTAGTAGACGCTGGTGACGTCACTTATCTCCGGACATTTATCTCCGCACATTTATCTCCGGACAAAGCCACGGAAGTTGGCTTTTGACATGAAGTAGAATTCTAGGCAATTATATAATAGATATTCATGTATACCCCCAGGGGTAAATGTTTCTCAGTCCATACTTAGTGCATGGGCATTACAAATATAGGAGACCCACTCCTTTGTAATGGGAACATAATTTTATGAGGCTCTCCAACACGTCTCTTCCAAGCGGCATTGGAGGGCATCCAAATGTTTGTCAGCCCTGCATAGGGCAACACTATGGGAGACCCACTTCCTACTAATGGGAACATTATTTAATGAGGCCCTCCTACACGTCTCTTCCAAGGGGCATTGGAGTGCCTCACAATTTTTGGCAGCCCTCCATAGAGCAACACTATGAGAGATCCACTTCCCAATAATGAAAAAATTATTTAATGAGACCCTCCTACACGTCTCTTCCAAGGGGTATTGCAGTGCCTCACAATTTTTGGCAGCCCTGCATAGGGCAACACTATGGGAGACCCACTTACTAATAATGGGAACATTATTTAATGAGGCCCTCCTACACGTCTCTTCCATGGCACATTGGAGTGTCTCACAACATTTGGCAGCCCTTAATAGGGCAACACTATGGGAGACCCACTTCCCAATAATGGGAACATTATTTAATGAGGCCCTCTTCCACTTCTCTTCCAAGGGGCATTGGAGTGCCTCACAATGTTTGGAAGCCCTGCATAGGGCAACACTATGGGAGAGACCCAGTTCCTAATAATGGGAACATTATTTAATGAGGCCCTCCTACACATCGCTTCCAAGGGGCATTGGAGTGCCTCAAAATTTTTGGCAGCCCTGCATAGGATAACACTATGGGAGACCCACTTCCTTCCTAATAATGGGAACATATATTATTTAACGAGGCCCTCCTACATGTCTCTTCAAAGGGGCATTGGAGTGCCTCACAATTTTTGGCAGCCCTGCCACTCACTGCATATACGCAATAACAGTATAGGACACCAACTGTGTAATAACACTGGGGAACACAATTTTTTAGGAGTTAGGTCAGACAACTTTTCTTAATTACTTTTTGGATGCTGAATCGAGAAATGATCTTAGTTTTTCTCTATCACGTCAAGTTTTTGAACTATAGGATTTTTGTCTTCTCAAAAATATGTAAACTACTGTACCTAAAAAGTGTTTTTTTTTTTTTAAATAGTACAAATATGAACAAAAAATGAAATATATAAGAAATAGGCATGACAAATAGGTTTTTTAACACCATCATGTTTTTTACAAAGGATATATATATATATTGTAATCAGATAACAAGTCTTATTACAGATATCAGTGCAATTGTGCATCTCTGGCAGGTAAGTTGTGGAGGAAAAACTTGACGTGCTAGAAAAAAACTGACTACATTTTTGGAATCAGCATGCCAATTTTAGTGTAAATCAGCTCAAAAACCTAACTCAACAGAAAATTTTTTTCAAATTGTTCCCCAGTGTAATGAGAAAAACAAAGCATAGCCGTCGGATGGCTCTCTAAGAATACTACAGGCCGCCTAAATACATGTTGTTGTTTTTTTTATTACAGTAAAGATTTTTTTTAAAAAAAATGGAGTGGGGTCGTCCGTAAATTTCAAGTCTAGCAAAGGCTAAGTGGACAGCTTGGGTCAATGTTAGAAACCTGAGAAGGGGGTAATACCCATGGAGCTTCCCAGGCTATTAATATCAGCCCAAGGTGGATATTTAGCCTTTTTTGGCTATTAAAATAGGGGATCCCCCAAACAAAATGGTGTGCGGTCCCCTTATTTTAACAGCTGGCAAAGGCTAAGCAGACACCTGGGGGTAGTATTAATAGCCTAAGAAAGGACCAAGAATATTTGCCATTTCTGAGGCTAAAAACAAGAGCCCTCAGGAGTCGCAGAAATGATGCATCCATGGGATGCACCAAATCTGGCACTTAGCCTCGTTCTGCCACACTGCCCTGTAGTGGTGGCAGTGGGGTTATTGGGTTGGAGTTGATGACATGTTATTATGCCAGGTGACATCAAGTCCAGGTTAGTAATGGAGAAGCGTCTATAAGATACTCCCATTACTAACCCCATTGTCAAAAAGTGAAATAAAACACAGACACCAAGTATAAAGTATTTTATTTGAAATAAAGACTGTACTCCTTTATTGTTCTTAATTAAACCATACTTACCCTCTTGCCTATTCCAGCTGAAGCCAGTTCCTCCTTTAAGAGAAATAAAATAATAAAACAACCTCATCCTCACCTTTCCGTTGCCAGGAACCATCATGTATCCCATGACGGCACCGGCTCTACTACATCTGATGGCAGGCTGAAGAGTTGCTGGATGTGACCATTCAGCCTGCCATCCAGCAGAATCACTGAAGAGCGCATGCATGCACACATCAGTGACGCGCTGTGGCATCATAAAGATGAGCCGAGTTCATGTGACTGAAATTAGGTCCCTTCTGTGACGTCACTGTGAGCGTGGGAACATTTTTCCGCACGCAGGCACAGACATCATTTGTCGGTGATGACCATTTGCCGGCTTTTTCCCGCCCGTCTGGTTTGATGCTGCCAGCCAGGTGATCATTTAAACCGGCTGAGGGATAAAAAGACGGCTCTTTACCAGGACTTAGACGATCAGCTGATGCTATCAGATGAGAGCTTCGCTCTATTTTTTTCTCTAGCCAGGTACAACTAGACAGGTGCGGGCTGAAATCCGCAGCGCAGGGTAGCTCAAGCTTTCTGCCCCCCCCCCCCCAGCTTTGAATTGCAGTCCACAGCCACCACAGAAAATTGCGCGTTCATAGAAACTCCATCTTCAGGCGCTGTTCCTAGTGCCGGGTGGCTCATTGGGTAATAATGGGGTTAGGGCCAGCTGTGTATTATCAGCTGGCCTTAAACCCGAAATTCATGGTGTTACGCCAGTATTAGATATAGCCACCATGAATCTCTAGTAATCAGATAAAAAAAAACACAACACAGAAAATTTTTTTTTATCTAATATATATAGCTGAATGTGTGTGTGTATGTATGTGTGTATGTATGTCCGGGATTGGCATCTACACCGTCGCAACTACAGCCACAAAATTTTGCACAATCACACGTCTGGACCCCGGGAGCGTCATAGGCTATGTTGTGAGGTGAAATTTTAACCCCGCGCATTCCAATTCACCAAACAATTTTGCCCCTATCTACATAATGGGGAAAAAGGGAAAGGAAAAGTGTTGGAGGAAAATCGACAGCTGTCAGCTATAGCCACAAAATTTTGCACAGTCACACGTCTGGACCCCGAGAGCGTCATAGGCTATGTTGTGAGGCGAAATTTTAACCCTGAGTGTTCCAGTTGCTCCTATCTACATAATGGGGAAAAAGTGAAAAGAAATGTGTTGGAGGAAAATTGACAGCTACCAGATGTGAATAAGGGGGACTTAAAGAATGAGAGCATTGCTGCCAAACAGTATATACCATACAGTTGCTAAGGTGGGGCCCCGACATAGGATACTCACCACACACGGGGATATGAACACACACACAAAATGCGCCTCACACTACCACGTGCTTGAACACATATACCACCCTCAGCACACATTTCACCACACATACACCAACCCCGCCACATAATCGCCCTAAAACACACACAAGGCTGGTATTATCCTTCAGCAATAAAAATCTGATTAATAAGCAGCAAAACTACAAGAGGAACAAATATACCATATAGGAAATACGGCAGCTGTCAGTCACATGACCTGTCTATTATGTGTATGTGTGAGCTAATATATACTGTCAGGGGAGGATTTCCTGTTGCCTGGGGATTTATCAGGCTGCCAATAGCAACTAATCACAGCTCAGCTTCTATTTTGCTACTGTTAATCTGAGCTCTGATTGGTTAATATAGACAACAAAGGACATTCTCAGTAAAGCTTCTGTGAGGTAATAGGATGTCTGTGAGGTAATAGGATGTCAGTTAGGGTGTGTTGGTGGAAAGGCTGATGTCAGTCACATTACCTCTATGTGAGAGGATATAGAAACTGTGGAATATCTGTGGTGTTGAAATATATGTTGTGAAATGCTTCTATTAGCTTAGTTTTTGCCTTTTAATAATTACATTTCTATCGATTTGTTTTGTAGTTTTTGTGTGCTGAATAAATTTTTGTTAACACATTCGATTTTGTTAACAGCAGTTATTAACCCAGGCGAAGCCGGGTAGTACAGCTAGTTAAAAATAAAACACAGCACAATTAGTGACTCCATCTTTATTGAACAAAAGAACGTCCCCCCTTCTTCGATGCAGTCTTGGGTCAAGGCTCCCATCCAATCTGGATCCAATATCATCTGATCAGTTTGCCGGCAAGCAAATGTCCATACAAGTAATGTGCATACAGCCCACAGCTGTCTCTATTGTGCATACATCCCACAGCAATCTTTATTTTGTATACAGCCTGCAGCAGTCTCTATAGTGCATACAGCTTGCAATAATCTTTATTGTGTATATAGCAAGCAGGAGTCTCTATTGTGTATACAGCCATGAAAGCAATCTCTATTGTGTATATACTTACATTCAAAAATAGAGATCAATGTATGATCGCTTGATTTTTTTTCAGACAGAATGTAATCTGCATTGATCAACATTTGAAAGTTTTCGTGGAAGTAGTACACCATGCGAAAGTCACCGTAACCACCAAGACCACCATAAGCCAAAGTTTCTCAACTTAAAACCTTGATTTTGCACAAAACATGATGACCATAATTAGTGAACAGCAATCACCGTAGCGCAGAGAAAGTTTAAAACTAAAGTTTGTCAAGGCTACAACAGTTACCAATCAGTAGGAACTATGTACAGACCTTTGCTTTGAATGATTTCAGCTCATCTGTGGCCACAGAATACCACTAGTCTCTCACACTGCTCTGGTGTGATTTTGGTCCACTCTTCTTGCTAAATGAAAGTAAGGAACCATATGTTGTTGAAGAAAGTTCTGATACCAACTTGCATTCACTTTGCCATGTCGCTGTATGAGAGGTCGAACTCCTGCAGCAGAAAATAATACCTAAACTATGACACTTTCTCTAGCACAGTTTGAATTCAGTCTTTCTCCAGTTTGTCGATGAACATAATGTTTCCTATTAGGCCCAAAAAAATTAAACTTGCTTTCATCACTAAAAAACATGCCAAACAATAAAGTTGATAAAAAAAACAAAGGCTGTGTCATCACAATTGGTTGGTGTGCGTTTTGCTTAATTTGCGTTTCTATGCATTTTTACCGCTCAAAACGCATTAAAAGCTAGCGTTTTTGCCCCCATTGATTTTAATGGAAATGCATGTAAAAACGCATGCAAAAATGCATGTGCATGTGGTTTTTTGCCAACGCAGCGCTAGACACATTTCTCGATGATTTGTGCTGCGTTTGCAAAAACGCATGCGTTTTGCATTTTTGACAACACACATGCGTTTTTGCATGCATTTTTACATGCGTTTCCATTAAAATCAATGGGGGCAAAAACTCTAGCGTTTTAATGCGTTTTAGCTGTAAAAATGCATACAAACGCAAATTAAGAAAAACACACCAACCTTAGATGTGAAACAGGCCTCATACTTGCTATGAAAGGTTTCTCTTATTGCCTGGGCTAGACCATGTAAACAGTTTGCTGCAGAGCATTATGAGGAAGTTTTCAGCAGTCTGTGAATTATTTTTGGGGACCAATTCTAAATAATTCGGATGAATAGAGAATTTCTAACAATTAGTGTCAAACTAATATTTCCATGTATCACTCCTCTCATGTCTACTAAAATATCACCAAAACATCTAGTTTCAAAACTGCATTTATTAACCATGTGATGCACCCCCAGGCTATGTGTGTAAGGACGACTGTCTATGGCTCCTCAAGTGGGACTCTGTAGCAACGCTGGAAGGAAACAGTGTGCAGGGACAACAGTCTATGGCTCATCAGGTGGGACTCTGTTGCGACGCTGTAAGGAAACAGTCTCAGGCAGTGGTGAGCTTACTGGGTACTTTACTAGGGTCTCTTCAGCAGTAGTTCACAACAGTTTACAGTTCTTTTTGGTCACACTTAAATACTTCAGCACTACTCTGGGTTACTCAGACTGTGCAGCTCTGGTGGCTCCTCCGTATTGATCCCTCTAAGTCCTTCCAGGCCCTGTTAGTCTCTCCTTTAGTACCTAACCCACGGGTTCAGTCTGGTCACCACAGGCTTTTGGGTGAATATTTCCCTCTCAGTCAGGGTCACCAGTCCTAATATGATGACTGTGTTCTTAGACTGTGGTGGAAAGTTAGGCTGCAGGTCATAAAGCTCCTGCCCACATCGGAGTGTACTGTGCTTAGGGTCATAAAGTGCCCTCAGTCACTTCTACAGAGCCTGCTCTCTGGCTGTAGCGGCCTAGCCTCCAGTGTCCCTGGTATGGCTGTGGGATCACCAGACTCCCTCTGCCAGCCACTGTTTCAGCTCAGGGTTCCTCAGGTCAGCTAAGATGTGAGCGGCTGCTGGGCCCTTGTCCTCCCACCTTCATTCAGCTGTGGGATCTCTCCTTGCGGCTGTAGTCTCCCTCGTCTCCGGCTATGGAGTGAGCTTTCTCTCCTAGGGTCTGTGCCTCTCAGGATTTTGCATCCTCCAGTGAACCACTCCTCCTGGGAATCTAACTACCATTCTGTGTTCCTCTTCTGTTCTTCTGTTCTCTAACTGTGTGTTCCCGGGTTTTCTAGTGTTGGTCTCTCCACCCACTTTGTCAGTACTACTCTATGCTCCACCCACTTCTCTTAACACCTGCCACCCCTTGCCCAACCTAGAGTCCTAGGCGTAGGGTCGGTGTGTGCATCTGTGTGGGTGTTTTGTCAACCTTCTTGCCTTACCTGGATGCACTTCCCTTTGTGGCCACCTGGTCGCAGGGTGCCACATTCCTCCAGAGCTAAACCTCAGCGCTTCCTCGTGCTGAGCGGTACCACAGTAAGCCTAATAATTTTTTTATGCATAACAATAACATTTTTAACATTTCTTCACTTCCGGGAGGCACGATCTTGAACGTTACTATACAAAAACAACATCTATAAAGGTGCAAAACAGTCCAGTTCTCAAAAAGTGCTCAACATTCAAAGTTCACAGTTCGATGCTCACATTTCTGCATTATTCAAGTGTTCAGTTCTCTGATAAAAGCTGCACAATAAAACCAATAGAGAGCACTCAGGGTACTCAACTATATACATATAAAGTCCGCACCATACGTTGACCATGGCATCAAAGTCTTTCAAAAACATTATCAAGCAATGGGGGAAAGTCTACACACGCATTCAGGAGAAGGATGAGGACACCAAGGAAAACATCACATTCTCACTTACAAGTTCTGTTGTCCTAGGTTCAGTTACTCTTTCTTCTCCTTCTTTGGCACTTTCCACGGCAAAGTCTCCTGAAATGTTCACAATGGGTGCTGAATGCTCTGGCCATCCTTCTAATGACATCTGGGTCCCTTGGCTTGAAGTCTTCATCCTTGCTGGGATTGCTGCTGCCTCTGCGGGTCGTTGCTCTGGGACTGCTACAAGTGGTTCTGGGGCTGTTACAGGATCCGGGTTCATCTAGTGCTTCAGCTATTGCAGCCTCTCTTAAGATAAGTCTCTTGACCCTCATAGCATAGGTACCTCGCTCTCCAGGTATTAAGACAAAGGACACCCACTCCCCTATGATCAAGTCCCTGTCCTGGAGACCTTTCGGCAGGTGAGATTCTACGTCTCGTCGGTTCACAAAGGTATCTGAGTGGGAGCCATGCTTGCAGATAGAGCCGTACCCTTCTTTCGTTTTAAATTTAACAACTTGTCCCTTGTGGCGCTGGTTAGGGGATGTAACTGGACAGGCGCACACCACTGACTTTGCTGCCATGGTCCTCGCTATTTTGGCCTACTTCTCCACTCTCCGGGTTGCATCTTCTGCCTCCCACTGGGCCACACATCTTTTTCGGATTTCCTCACTGGTGAGGATCTCAACTTGGCACCCTTCACTGGCTTCTGCTGTGCCAGGGAAGACCATCAGAGCCACTCCCCTATTCTGCCACCACCACCTCCTGCGTTGAGGGCGCTGGGATCATCGGTTCTGTCAGGCCCGTGCAACTCTCCTCCAAAGCCCCCAATAGGTCGCTCATCTGCATCTGTCACAGCAGGGCTGACACATTATTATTAAAAACTTTGGTGTTAAAAAAAGATCAAAGTTCTAGGGCTTATTAATCATTTTAACCCCCTCTGCAAGCTCTGCCCTGCATGTCAGCACAGAGCCTGCAGATGTGGCTAATAAAAACAGGAGTATGAAGGGTTAATGAGGTGTTGTGTGTTGCCATCATGTGCACACTCTGTGTACACATGATAACATTCCACCCTGGCAGTTGAAGGGTTAATAGCAGTTGTAATCTGATCTCAGCATTTGTCAGGTTTTAGTTTCAGTTTTATAAATCCGGTCTGCTTCAGCACTGAGGGTACTGTCTGTGGTCCTGTACGTAAATTGCATAGCAGACCAGCGGCAGTGCTGTAGAACTGATGAGCTGTCCCTGCTACTTACACCAATAGCGTTGACACATTATTGATTACAGGACCGGTAAACCGGCAAATTTTGACTCAGTGGCTTTGACAATCGCTGAGTTTAAAGACACCAGAAAATGCTGTCCACGGACCTGAAGTTTGCTTCAGGACCATGGACAGCATCACACTCACATGCAGCACACACGCACTCACACCTCCCACTCGCAGCACACTCACATCCATACAACCATGCACATTCACCACACGCACCACACTCAACAAAAAACACGCATTACACTCGCATTACTGTCGTGCATTAAACACGTTCTGTGTTTGATGCATGACAGTGTGCCTTCAGCCTAACCATTACACTATTAGCTCAGACAGGAATGGCTTGATTAGTATTATGAAGCCACAGGGACAAACTGTGATAGCTTGGAGAGGGGGCACAAGTGACCTGATAGGTTCCCTTTAAATTATTAATCACCATTTTGCTTCCTTTAGCAGTTCCCCTAGCCACCATTTTATAGCTAATGTTCAGGTACCCTATGGACTTACACGTGGTTTGGAGATTGGGCTCAAGTTCCTATCAAGTACGGGTTTGCCCATCTCTACTTTTAATTGATACCATCTATTTTAATCCATGGCATAGAGGAAAATGATTAAAAAAATCTAAGAAATTGTGAAAAAATGCAATTCAGCAATAGTTCTCTTGAAATTGTATTTTCAGCATTCATTCTGCAATTAAAAAAACCTGCAAATATGATTGTGCAGATCAGTACAATTACAAAAATACCTAATGGCCACTTTACACGTGGCAACAGGAAGATAGAAAACGGCAGGTGTCGGAGACAATTGGACCTTTTACCTTCAAAACACCTTGAAGTGGCTGTGTGTAATTCAGGTATCTGCAAGGTGTTTTGAAGGTAAAAGGTACAATTGTCTCCGACACCTGCCGTTTTCTATCTTCCTGTTGCTACGTGTAAAGTGGCCATTATATTTACTTAATTTGTTAGCTCTCTTAGTGAACTTAAACCTACAATTGATTGATCTTTTCTATGATTTACAGCAAAACTGAAGCATTGCTATGTATAATATAAATCATTGTTGGTCACAGGCTGTACGCCATAAGAGAGATCATATGACAGCCATGCAGGAATTCTGCCAGCCCCTAATGTCATAGAAATCCATTAGTTCTCTGCGATTGCGTCACAGGAAAGCCAATGGCCGAATGAACTAATGTCTAGGCCGGATTCTGTCAATTAAATGCTACTGTCAGCAATTGAAAATGGAATTTAAAAGGTTAACAGTAGTGATTCATGGGCACACTAATCATTGCTTTTACAGGCAGAAACCAGCTTTAATGCTCAATGATTGATATATCTATATATAAAAGCCGAAGGCCACTTCCGGAGAACCCGAAGGGTTACTTCCGTGACGGCCTCCGACCATGCTGCTGACGTCACAGTGCAGTGTAGCCGCACGGAACTTTCCGTGCAGCTACAGGCACCGGCGTTTCAACGTTCCGCTCGCCCCTCACTACTGTCTCATCAAAGACACACACACACAGCCTCTCACTACAGTCCTCCCAAACACACACACACCATCCCAACCACATCACACTCACACACTCACACACCCACACAAACACACACCCACACACACACTCCAGTATACTTACCCCGCCGCCATCCCGCTGCACCGCTCCCGCCATGGCTCCGCCCACATCGCGGGGGCTCCCGCCACGGCTCCGCCCACATCGCGGGGCTCCCGCCATGGCTCCGCCCACCCCGCGGGACTCCCGCCTTGGCTCCGCCCACCTCGCAAAACCCCCGCCTTGGCTCCGCCCACCTCGCGAGACTCCCGCCTTGGCTCCGCCCACCTCGCGAGACTCCCGCCTTGGCTCCACCCACCTCGTGAGACTCCCGCCTTGGCTCCGCCCACCTAGCCTGCGCTGACCACAGAGCTGCCGTCCTCTGCTGACCACAGAGCCTCCTTCCTGCGCTGACCACTCGACCACAGAGCCTCCTTCCTTCGCTGACCACAGACCCGCCGTCCTCTGCTGACCACAGAGCCGCCGTCCTCTGCTGACCACAGAGCCTCCGTCCTCTGCTGACCACAGAGCCGCCGTCCTCTGCTGACCACAGAGCCGCCGTCCTCTGCTGACCACAGACCCGCCGTCCTCTGCTGACCACAGACCCGCCGTCCTCTGCTGACCACAGACCCGCCGTCCTCTGCTGACCACAGAGCTGCCGTCCTCTGCTGACCACAGAGCCTCCTTCCTGCGCTGACCACTCGACCACAGAGCCTCCTTCCTTCGCTGACCACTCGACCACAGAGCCTCCTTCCTCTGCTGACCACAGAGCCTCCTTCCTCTGCTGACCACAGAGCCGCCGTCCTCTGCTGACCACAGAGCCGCCGTCTTCTGCTGACCACAGAGCCGCCGTCCTCTGCTGACCACAGAGCCGCCGTCCTCTGCTGACCACAGACCCGCCGTCCTCTGCTGACCACAGACCCGCCGTCCTCTTGCTGACCACAGACCCGCCGTCCTCTGCTGACCACAGAGCCGCCGTCCTCTGCTGACCACAGAGCCGCCGTCCTCTGCTGACCACAGACCCCCATCCTCTGCTGACCACAGAGCCCCCGTCCTCTGCTGACCAGTCCTCTGCTGACCACAGAGCCCCCGTCCTCTGCTGACCACAGAGTTCCCGTCCTCTGCTGACCACAGAGCCCCCGTCCTCTGCTGACCACAGAGCCGCCGTCCTGCGCTGACCACAGAGCCGCCGTCCTGCGCTGACCACTCTGCCTCCTTCCTGCGCTGACCACTCTGCCTCCTTCCTGCGCTGACCACAGAGCCGCCGTCCTCTGCTGACCACACAGCCGCCGTCCTCTGCTGACCACAGAGCCGCCGTCCTCTGCTGACCACAGAGCCGCCGTCCTCTGCTGACCACAGAGCCGCCGTCCTCTGCTGACCACAGAGCCGCAGTCCTCTGCTGACCACAGAACCGCCGTCCTCTGCTGACCACACAGCCGCCGTCCTCTGCTGACCACACAGCCGCCGTCCTCTGCTGACCACAGAGCCGCCGTCCTCTGCTGACCACAGAGCCGCCGTCCTCTGCTGACCACAGAGCCGCCGTCCTCTGCTGACCACAGAGCCGCCGTCCTCTACTGACCACAGAGCCGCCGTCCTCTGCTGACCACAGAGCCGCCCTCTTCTGCTGACCACAGAGCCGCCGTCCTCTGCTGACCACAGAGCCGCCGTCCTCTGCTGACCACAGAGCCGCCGTCCTCTGCTGACCACAGAGCCGCCGTCCTGCGCTGATCACTCTGCCTCCTTCCTGCGCTGATCACTCTGCCTCCTTCCTGCGCTGATCACTCTGCCTCCTTCCTGCGCTGATCACTCTGCCTCCTTCCTGCGCTGATCACTCTGCCTCCTTCCTGCGCTGATCACTTTGCCTCCTTCCTGCGCTGATCACTCTGCCTCCGTCCTCTGCTGACCACAGAGCCCCCGTCCTCTGCTGACCACAGAGCCCCCGTCCTCTGCTGACCACAGAGCCCCCGTCCTCTGCTGACCACAGAGCCCCCGTCCTCTGCTGACCACAGAGCCCCCGTCCTCTGCTGACCACAGAGCCCCCGTCCTCTGCTGACCACAGAGCCCCCGTCCTCTGCTGACCACAGAGCCCCCTTCCTCTGCTGACCACAGAGCCCCCGTCCTCTGCTGACCACAGAGCCCCCGTCCTCTGCTGACCACAGAGCCCCCGTCCTCTGCTGACCACAGAGCCGCCGTCCTACGCTCACCACTCTGCCTCCTTCCTGCGCTTACCACTCTGCCTCCTTCCTGCGCTGACCACTCTGCCTCCTTCCTGCGCTGACCACAGAGCCGCCATCCTCTGCTGACCACAGAGCCGCCGTACTCTGCTGACCACAGAGCCGCCGTATACAGTGGCAACCACTGAGCCACCATATACAGTGCTAACCACTGAGCCACCATATACAGTGCTAACCACTGAGCCACCATATACAGTGCTAACCACTGAGCCACCATATACAGTGCTAACCACTGAGCCACCATATAGTGCTAACCACTGAGCCACCGTATACAGTGCTAACCACTGAGCCACCGTATACAGTGCTAACCACTGAGCCGCCGTACAGTGCTAACTACTGAGCCACCATACAGTGCTAACCACTGAGCCACCATATACAGTGCTAACCACTGAGCCACCGTATACAGTGCTAACCACTGAGCCGCCGTACAGTGCTAACCACTGAGCCACCATACAGTGCTAACCACTGAGCCACCATATACAGTGCTAACCACTGAGCCACCATATACAGTGCTAACCACTGAGCCACCACACAGTGCTAACCACTGAGCCTCCATACAGTGGTAACCACTGAGCCACCATATACAGTGCTAACCACTGAACCACCATACAGTGCTAACCACTGAGCCACCATTACAGTGCTAACCACTGAGCCACCATATACAGTGCTAACCACTGAGCCACCATATACAGTGCCAACCACTGAGCCACCATATACAGTACCAACCACTGAGCCACCATATACAGTGCTAACCACTGAGCCACCATATACAGTGCTAACCACTGAGCCACCATTACAGTGCTAACCACTGAGCCACCATACAGTGCTAACCACTGATCCACATATATACAGTGCTAACCACTCAGCCACCATACAGTGCTAACCGCTGAGCCACCATATACAGTGCTAACCACTGAGCCACCATACAGTGCTAACCACTGAGCCACCATACAGTGCTAACCACTGAGCCACCATATACAGTGCTAACCACGAGGCACCATATACAGTGATAACCACTGAGCCACCGTATACAGTGCTATCCACTGAGCCACCGTATACAGTGCAAACCACTGAGCACCCGTATACAGTGCTAACCACTGAGCCACCGTATACAGTGCTAACCACTGAGCCACCATATACAGTGCTAACCACTGAGCCATCATATACAGTGCTAACCACTGATCCACTATATACAGTGCTAACCACTCACACCATATACAGTGCTAACCACTGAGCCACCGTATACAGTGCTAACCACTGAGCCACCATATACAGTGCAACCACTGAGCCACGTATACAGTGCTAACCACTGAGCCACCATATACAGTGCTAACCCTGACCCACCATATACAGTGCTAACCACTGAGCCATCATATACAGTGCTAACCACTGATCCACTATATACAGTGCTAACCACTCAGCCACCATATACAGTGCTAACCACTGAACCACCGTATCAGTGCTAACCACTGAGCCACCGTATACAGTGCTAACCACTGAGCCACCTTATACAGTGCTAACCGCTGACCCACCATATACAGTGCTAACCACTGAGCCATCATATACAGTGCTAACCACTGATCCACTATATACAGTGCTAACCACTCAGCCACCATATACAGTGCTAACCACTGAGCCACCGTATACAGTGCTAACCACTGAGCCACCGTATACAGTGCTAACCACTGAGCCACCGTATACAGTGCTAACCACTGAGCCACATATACAGTGCTAACCACTGACACCATATACAGTGCTAACCACTGAGCCACCATATACAGTGCTAACCACTGATCCACCATATACAGTGCTAACCGCTGACCACCATATACAGTGCTAACCACTGAGCCACCATACAGTGCTAACCACTGAGCCACCATATACAGTGCTAACCACTGAGCCACCATATACAGTGCTAACCACTGAGCCACCATATACAGTGCTAACCACTGAGCCACCATATAGTGCTAACCACTGAGCCACCGTATACAGTGCTAACCACTGACCACCGTATACAGTGCTAACCACTGAGCCGCCGTACAGTGCTAACCACTGAGCCACCATACAGTGCTAACCACTGAGCCACCATATACAGTGCTAACCACTGAGCCACCGTATACAGTGCTAACCACTGAGCCGCCGTACAGTGCTAACCACTGAGCCACCATACAGTGCTAACACTGAGCCACCTATACAGTGCTAACCACTGAGCCACCATATACAGTGCTAACCACTGAGCCCCACACGTGCTAACCACTGAGCTCATACAGTGGTAACCACTGAGCCACCATATACAGTGCTAACCACTGAACCACCATACAGTGCTAACCACTGAGCCACCATACAGTGCTAACCACTGAGCCACCATATACAGTGCTAACACTGAGCCACCATATACAGTGCCAACCACTGAGCCACCATATACAGTACCAACCCTGAGCCACCATATACAGTGCTAACCACTGAGCCACCATATACAGTGCTAACCACTGAGCCACCGTATACAGTGCTAACCACTGAGCCACCATACAGTGCTAACCACTGATCCACTATATACAGTGCTAAACCACTGCAGCCACCATACAGTGCTAACCCTGAGCCACCATATACAGTGCTAACCACTGAGCCACCATACAGTGCTAACCACTGAGCCACCATATACAGTGCTAACCACTGAGCCACCATATACAGTGCTAACCACTGAGCCACCGTATACAGTGCTAACCACTGAGCCACCGTATACAGTGCTAACCACTGAGCCACCGTATACAGTGCATAACCACTGAGCCACCGTATACAGTGCTAACCACTGAGCCACCTATACAGTGCTAACCACTGAGCCACCATAACAGTGCTAACCACTGAGCCACTCATATACAGTGCTAACCACTGATCCACCATATACAGTGCTAACCACTGAGCCACCATATACAGTGCTAACCACTGAGCCACCATATACAGTGCTAACCACTGAGCCACCATATACAGTGCTAACCACTGAGCCACCGTATACAGTGCTAACCACTGAGCCACCATATACAGTGCTAACCACTGAGCCACCATATACAGTGCTAACCACTGAGCCACCATATACAGTGCTAACCACTGATCCACCATATACAGTGCTAACCGCTGACCCACCATATACAGTGCTAACCACTGAGCCACCATACAGTGCTAACCACTGAGCCACCATATACAGTGCTAACCACTGAGCCACCATACAGTGCTAACCACTGAGCCACCGTATACAGTGCCAACCACTGAGCCACCATACAGTGCTAACCACTGAGCCACCATATACAGTGCTAACCACTGAGCCACCATATACAGTGCTAACCACTGAGCCACCATACAATGCTAACCACTGAGTCACCATATACAGTGCTAACCACTGAACCACCATATACAGTGCTAACCACTGAACCACCATATACAGTGCTACCCACTGAGCCACCATATACAGTGCTAACCACTAAGCCACCGTATACTCTGCTACCCACTGAGCCACCTGTATACACACAATTTATTTCACCGCACTCCCCTAACTATTAGTAAATAAACTATATATGGATTCTAGACTACCCGATTCTTTAGAATCGGGCCGCCATCTAGTCCATCATAAGGCAATAAGGGTGTGTGCACAGGATCACGAATTGTAGCGTTTTGGATGCAGCAGCAAAATGCTGGATTGTACAGTACCAGCATAATGGATAGTGTGGCACCCCAGAGTCTGGTTGCCACAATGGCCTTGCCTCCCTAGGGGGTAAGACCATGCTTGGAAGCAAGGTAGGGTATCCACACCAGGTAACCCACAGCACACCACACCTTCCTGACTCCAGACCAGAAAGGGGAGCTCTAACCCGGGTTCAGGGGTGTCACCTATAAATTCTGGCTGGAGGCGGGATTAGTCAGTTCAGTTCCTAGGAGGAATGTAGAAGACATTCTGTGGACTGAAGCAGTGTCAGGCTCATCCGAGGATACTCACTAGCCAGCGTGAGGGACCCATGAGCAGGGGTCTAAGGAGAGCAGAGGAGTAGACCTGGGGAGTTGAACCTGTTAACGGTTCACCCTAGAGCAGAGCGCCAAAACCGGACACCGGAGTCCAATATTGCAAGGTGCTCAAGGCCCAGCAGCCAACTCCGGAGGACGGGAGATTCTAACTCTCCCGGCCATCAAAGCACTTGGGGCACAAGAGCCCTAGGACAGTGGTCAGAGAAGTGGAACTCAGGAAGGGCTCGAGCTACCTGCCATACCAGTGAAAGACTTCCAGCAGGAGCAAAGGGTTGCAGCTTAGCTACAGGCAGCCAGGACCAGCAGGCAGAGGCGCAGAAGGGAGGCCTCAAAACCAGCCGGGTGAGGAGATCCCTAACTTGCTTCCAGGCTAATTGGATTCCTAACATCGACAGTGGACTGTACCCTGATGTCTTCTACCTCAGTAAAGGTAAAGGAAACAACTCCTGCGTGTCTGTTGGTTATTCAGCGCCTTGAGTCCTGCACTCCAATGGCCTACCACCACCATAGACTTTAACGGTTGCCCCGGGGAACTGCTCAACCTGTGGGGGGCCATACCACCACAGCTGCCCGTCCATCATCCCTGGAGGTCTCATACTGCAGCGAGACCAATGAAGAGTGAATGCAGGGAGATGTCACCCTGCACCCAATGAAGATGGCGGGTACAGGGCAGCCGTAGGCCCCCTGCATTCAACTCTGCATTCTTACAGGTCTGTGAAGCACTGTGTCTAGGACCTCAGGATCGAGTGCACATACCCTAAAAGGTTAAATAAAGAAAAATTGTATATGTTTGGGCATATACGGTATAATCATATATATAAAACCCGAAGGCCACTTCCTGTGGAATCTGGCCAACTTCCGTGACGGCCTGCGCCCTGTGTCACAGACCGGATCCGGAAGTTCCAGACCCACGAGCGGTGAGCGCGTAGCGCTCACCGCGAGCCGCTGTCAAACCTGCATAGCGGCTCGCAGTGGGCGCTAAAGCACCACCGCCCCCCCCACACAGAGCCGTGTGCTCCCACCCAGGGCCGCACCGTCCACTGGACAGTGTGAGCCCTGAGTCCAGAACGCCGGCAGCCAGGGGGAGCGGCATCACATAAGGGGGCGGCGCCACCTACATCAGCGGCGGCCTCAGCAGAGACGGACGCTGTAAGAGGGCGCGCGCCCTGTGGCACTGTAGGCTGCAGGGCGGCGGCGCCGAGCGGACGCTGCAGGGCCGGCGGGGCTGACACCGGCCTCCGATCGGCTCAGGCGGCAGGGTGGCTACATGCACCCTCCCACCAACATCCGGGAACCGGCCCGCCCCACACTCCGGTGTGCGGCCTCTGCCGGCACCGCCCACTCTCCTCCTCCATCAGGGACCACACAGCCCCGCCGACAGCCCAGTGCGTGTTCTGCCTCCCCTCTCCTGTGCCCCCCCAGCCTCCCCCTCTCCTGTGCCCCCCCAGCCTCCCCTCTCCTCTGCCCCCCCAGCCTCCACTTTCCTGTGCCCCCCAGCCTCCCCTTTCCTTTGCCCCCCAGCCTCCCCTTTCCTGTGCCCCCAGCCTCCCCTCTCCTGTGCCCCCCAGCCTCCCCTTTCCTGTGTGCCCCCAGCCTCCCCTCTCCTGTGCCCCCCCCAGCATCCCCTCTTCTGTGCCCCCCAGCCTCTCCTCTGCCTCCGCTCTTCTCCAGCCTCCGCTCTCCTCTGCCTCCGCTCTTCTCCAGCCTCCGCTCTTCTCCAGCCTCCGCTCTTCTCCAGCCTCCGCTCTTCTCCAGCCTCCGCTCTTCTCTAGCCTCCGCTCTTCTTCAGCCTCCGCTCTCCTCTGCCCTCCAGCCTCCGCTCTCCTCTGCCTCCGCTCTCCCCTGCCCTCCAGCCTCCGCTCTCCCCTGCCTCCGCTCTTCTCCAGCCTCCGCCTCTTCTCCTGCCTCCGCTCTTCTCCAGCCTCCGCTCTTCTCCAGCCTCCGCTCTTCTCTAGCCTCCGCTCTTCTTCTGCCTCCGCTCTCCCCTGCCCTCCAGCCTCCGCTCTCCCCTGCCTCCGCTCTTCTCCAGCCTCCGCTCTTCTCCAGCCTCCGCTCTTCTCCAGCCTCCGCTCTTCTCCAGCCTCCGCTCTTCTCTAGCCTCCGCTCTTCTCCAGCCTCCGCTCTCCTCTGCCCTCCAGCCTCCGCTCTCCTCTGCCTCCGCTCTCCCCTGCCCTCCAGCCTCCGCTCTCCCCTGCCTCCGCTCTTCTCCAGCCTCCGCTCTTCTCCTGCCTCCGCTCTTCTCCAGCCTCCGCTCTTCTCCAGCCTCCGCTCTTCTCCAGCCTCCGCTCTCCTCTGCCTCCCCTCTCCCCTGCCCTCCAGCCTCTGCTCTCCCCTGCCTCCGCTCTCCCCTGCCTCCGCTCTCCTCTGCCCTCCAGCCTCCGCTCTTCCCCTGCCTCCGCTCTTCCCCTGCCTCCGCTCTTCCCCTGCCTCCGCTCTTCTCCAGCCTCCGCTCTCCCCTGCCCTCCAGCCTCCGCTCTCCCCTGCCCTCCAGCCTCCGCTTTCCCCTGCCCTCCATCCTCCGCTCTCCCCTGCCCTCCAGCCTCCGCTCTCCCCTGCCTCCGCTCTCCCCTGCCTCCGCTCTCCCCTGCCTCCGCTCTCCTCCAGCCTCCGCTCTCCTCCAGCCTCCGCTCTCCTCCAGCCTCCGCTCTTCTCCTGCCTCCGCTCTTCTCCAGCCTCCGCTCTTCACCTGCCTCCGCTCTTCCCCTGCCCTCCAGCCTCCGCTCTCCCCTGCCTCCGCTCTCCCCTGCCTCCGCTCTCCCCCAGCCTCCGCTCTCCTCCAGCCTCCGCTCTCCTCCAGCCTCCGCTCTTCTCCAGCCTCCGCTCTTCTCCAGCCTCCCCTCTTCTCCAGCCTCCCCTCTTCTCCAGCCTCCGCTCTCCTCTGCCCTCCAGCCTCCGCTCTCCCCTGCCTCCGCTCTTCCCATGCCTCCGCTCTTCTCCAGCCTCCGCTCTTCTCCAGCCTCCGCTCTTCTCCAGCCTACGCTCTTCTCCAGCCTCCGCTCTTCTCCAGCCTCCGCTCTTCTCCAGCCTCCCCTCTTCTCCAGCCTCCGCTCTTCTCCAGCCTCCCCTCTTCTCCAGCCTCCGCTCTTCTCCAGCCTCCGCTCTTCTCCAGCCTCCCCTCTTCTCCAGCCTCCGCTCTTCTCCAGCCTCCCCTCTTCTCCAGCCTCCCCTCTTCTCCAGCCTCCGCTCTCCTCTGCCCTCCAGCCTCCGCTCTCCTCTGCCTCCGCTCTCCCCTGCCTCCGCTCTCCCCTGCCTCCGCTCTTCTCCAGCCTCCCCTCTTCTCCAGCCTCCCCTCTTCTCCAGCCTCCCCTCTTCTCCAGCCTCCGCTCTTCTCCAGCCTCCGCTCTCCCCTGCCTCCGCTCTCCCCTGCCTCCGCTCTTCTCCAGCCTCCGCTCTTCTCCAGCCTCCGCTCTTCTCCAGCCTCCGCTCTTCTCCAGCCTCTGCTCTTCTCCAGCCTCCGCTCTTCTCCAGCCTCCGCTCTCCTCTGCCCTCCAGCCTCCGCTCTCCCCTGCCTCCGCTCTCCCCTGCCTCCGCTCTCCCCTGCCTCCGCTCTCCTCTGCCCTCCAGCCTCCGCTCTCCCCTGCCTCCGCCCTCCAGCCTCCGCTCTCCCCTGCCTCCGCTCTCCCCTGCCTCCGCTCTCCCCTGCCTCCGCTCTCCCCTGCCTCCGCTCTCCCTTGCCTCCGCTCTCCCTTGCCTCCGCTCTCCCTTGCCTCCGCTCTCCCCTAGCCTCCGCTCTCTCCCTGCCCTCCAGCCTCCGCTCTCCCCTGCCTCCGCTCTCCCTCTCCTCCCCTCCTTCTGCCTCCTCCTCCTCTACCCCTCCATTCTGCTCCTGTCCTCTGCTCCTCCTCTCTGCCTCCTTCCTCCTCTGCCCCCCTCCTCAGCCCCCCCGCCTCTCCCCTCCAGTCTCTGCTGCACTCACTGCTGACCACTGAGCCACCGCACTCACTGCTGACACTGAGCCACCGCACTCACTGCTGACCACTGAGCCACCGCACTCACTGCTGACCACTGAGCCGCCTGTATACACACAATTAATTTCACAGCACTCCCCTATTACTAAATAAACTATATATAGACTCTAGACTACCCGATTCTTTAGAATCGGGCCACCATCTAGTATATATATATATATATGTGTGTGTGTAAATATAAGCACAAACAAAACAGTAAACACTGAAAAAATTAACTGTTATTTGGTCTTTGTTCTTTTTAGAAATGTGAATGGTGTTTTTCATGACAGAAGAAAAATGTTTTGGTAAAAAACATGGTTCTATCTTTATTCTGCATCGTCTTGACCCCTTTCTTATCATTTGTTGCACAAGCCGTTACACATAATAAAAAAAAGCTTTCATACAGCTGTGATCCAATTGATCCAATTGAAATATCTTGGTCTGCTTTTAGTGAGAAGTAGCACTGCTTGTCGTACTTGGCTGATTGCAATTATTTTGGGAATATATGAACAGGTGATGCTGTGCTTATAAAATGGCAGCTGTTCATGAATTTCATGAAATAATAATAAAAAAAAAATGCGTGGGGCTCCGTTCAATTTCTATGTCCAGCCAGGTCCAGCAAGGCAGCTGGGGGCTGGAATCCGCAGCGCAGGGAGGCCCAAGCCTTCTGGGCACCCCCAGATGCGAATGGCAGCCCGAGCCGCCCCAGAAAATGGCGCGTTCATTGAAGTGCCATTGTGACGACTATCCGCTGTGAGGCTGAACTGCTGGTAAGGCAGCACCCCGAGAAACCCCGAGACCCTTAACCCCTATACAGGGATCTGGAATTACAGCAGAGCCCAGGGGGTAGCTACCTATATGAGCAGCAGAGCAGGGAGGTCGTAAGGAAGGGAAAAATCAGGATTCGAAGAACGTAGTCAGGAGTCTGAGTCAAAACCGAGAGGGCAGCGAAGGTACAAAATCGTCAGGCAGTAACAGAGTCGAAAATCCAGGCAAAGGTCAGAGACAAAACTAAACACACACACTATATCACTGGGGAGCCAAAACTGTATCTGGCGGCCTGCAAGACAGGCTCCAATGTATGTGAAGGGCGCGGTTACCTCCCTTAGGCTGGAGCTCACAGCCTGATGATCTCATCCGGACCGTCCCTAGAACCAGGCCAGATGGTGAGGCACCAACCACCCCACTTCTGACAGAAGAACGAAGGCTGCGCCTACCAGACACCTCTGTAGGGCCCGCTACTCTGCAACCAACATCACTCAAAGGAGAAACATGGCAGCGTTCAGCGACAGAGGCCGACGTCGAAGGAGCGGGTCCATATGAGGATAAGGCCTTCCTATCACCGGCACCATCAGCCGACGGGATCCGGGCCTCCCAGCGGCCGAGGCAGGAACACCAGCCACAGAGTCCAATGGCGATGTGACAGCCATTTTCTGGCGCTGAACCCAACTCTTCCAGGGCCCTGGTGCGGTGGCTCACTGGGTAATAAAGGGGTTAGGGCCAGGTTTTTGTTATCAGTTAGCCCTAAGCCCGAAATTCATGGCGGTCACGCCAATAGTAGACATTACCGCCATGAATTTCTAGTGAATTTTTTAAAAAAACACAACACAGAGAAAAAATATTTTTATTTAAAAAAAAAATAAAAAGACACTTAGGGACTCCAACTTTATTTAAAAAATATTCTCTTCCATCCAACGTAGTCCAATCCAGGGTTGTTCTTTAGCTCTGCTACATCTCTGGTATAGAACCTTCACCAGAGATGTAGCAGAGCTATGCACCCTGGGAAAGTTCATGTGAGTTCATGCAGGCAAGCATGAACTCACATGAACCCTGCCAGCACTGCTACTTCAAATGAACAGCTGACCTAATTCAGCTGTTCATTTGAAAATCCAGGAGGGAAGGTCAAAAATAGAAAACCGGATTAAAAATCGGATTGCCCCGGTCCGGTGTAATCCGGGACCATAGAGCCCCATGTTATGGGGCTCCGGATTGCACCGGGACTGGTACAATCCGGGAGAATCCGGTTTTGAACCGGATTCTCCTGGATTGTTCTGGTCTGGTGCAATCCGGCGACCCATAACATGGGGCTCTATGGTCCCGGATTGCTCCGGACTGGGGCAATCCGGGAGAATCTGGTTTTCAGTGATAGCTGCAGTGCTTTGCGGCAGCCGCCGTTCTATACGGCGGCAGTCGCAAAGGCACAGGGAAGAAGAAAGACGGCGGCCGTGCAGAGGACGGTGAGTGAACACTAGCGACCCCCCCGGCTCCCGAACAATAGTGACAGCCTCTGCTGTCAGCAGGACCCTCTGCTCCCTCCCCATCCTAAGTTAGGATAGGGTGGGGAGGCGGTGGGGGGAGCGGAGGATCCTGCTGTCTGGCGGCAGGGAAGCTGTCAGCGCTGTTAGCATTGTTTAAAAGCCAACAGCTTTTTACCGCTGGCTTTTAAACAACGCAATGGGGAATTGCAGGTTTTTTCCTCTGCTGCAAGACCTCTTTATAGGTCCCAGCAGCAGAGGAATTGCATTCCCCATTAATTTACATTGTACTCGTTACCTTGCGAGTAATCGCTAGGACACTCGCAGAGTAACGAGTAGAGGGAGTACCCTACTATTCGCCGAGTAACGAATAGTAGCGAGTGTACTCGCTCATCCCTAGTTGTCATACTGAACTTTTTAGGGCATGTGCACTAGATCTGGAGACACTGTGTCCAGGATGTCTCCTCTCCTGAATTTTTTTTATTACATTTTTGAAACAAATAACTTGGGGCTTCACCATATTTTTGTCGCCAGCCAGGTACAGCAGGCAGCTACAGGCTGCCATTAACCCCAACTGCCTAGTTTTAACTGGCTGGAAACCAAAAATATACGGAAGCTTTTTTTTTTAATTATTTCAAGAAATAATTAAAATAAAATGACATAGAGCTTCACCATATTTTTGGGCCAGCCAGGTACAACAAGGCAGCTGGGAGCTGGAATCCTCAGCGTAGGGAGGCCCAAGCTTTCTGGACCCCCTGTTGCAGCCCGCAGCCATCCCAGAAAATGGCGCATTCATAGAAGCAGCATTTTCTGGCACCGTATTAAACTCTTCCAGCTGCTGTGTAGCGATGGCAGACTGAGTAATATGGGGTTAATTCCAGCTTTGTATTGGCAACTGGCACTAAGCCCAAGATTCATAATGTCAGGCCAATATTAGACCCGGCCATTAAGAATCTCTAGTAAATGGTAAATAATACACAAAACTAAAGATGAGCAACCACCCTAGTGTTTGAATTCAATTGGGCGTTTGTTCGTCGAATGTTCGTCGAACATCGTCGAATCCCATTGAAAACAATGGCAGGCCAACACAAACACATACAAACACATAGAAAACACAAAGAAAACACTTTCTAAAGTGTCCAAAAGGTGACAAACTACTCAGAAGACACAACAAACATATGGAAAAGTGAAAAGTTCATATAAAAATGCGAAAAGAAAAGAGATAGATAAGTAAAAGGGGGAGGAGAACAGATATAGGCATGTCATGCCCTTCCAAAATCCATTTTTTACTCAAGTTGCTTTAAGGCATCATGCACACAATGAGTATTTGGTAAGTTTAACTTCAGTATTTGTAAGGCCATGTTCAGATGATGATTATTTGGTGACTTTTAATTCAGTATCTGTGAGGCCATGTTCAGATGATGAATATTTGGTGCGTTTTACTTCACTATCTGTAAGGCCATGTTCAGAAGATGAGTATTTGGTGAGTTTTACTTCAACACCTGTAAGGCTTCGTGGAGGCGATGAGTATTTGGTGATGTTATTCCTCAGTATCTGGAAGGCCTTGTGCAGGCAATGAGTATTTGGTGCAGTTTTTACCGCATTATGTGGAAGGCCTCATGCAGGCGATGAGTATTTGGTGATGTTATTCCTCAGTATCTGGAAGGCCTTGTGCAGGCGAGGAGTATAGTGTCACATTTAGGGGACTACAAGAAGAGTCTCCATTTTTTACAAAAATTTGGGCACAGACAACACTTCTCTGGCATCAATTGCCGCACAGTTGCAAAGTTAAAATTGCGTTTTTAGTCAATAATCCACAAGGCTTTATTCTCCCCAGGATTACACCGGGTAGAAAAGTCCTTGTGGATCCATGCCTTGTTCATTTTTATAAAAGTTAGTCTGTCCACATTCTGGGTGGGCAGACGTGTGAACTTTTCTGTCAGTACACCACCAGCAGCGCTGAACATAACGTTGGCTGCGGGGCACGACAAGATCTCCAAGGCGTGAGTGATGAGCTTAGGCCATTTTTCTAGATTGGAAGCCCAAAATGAGCAAGGCTCCACTTCCCCAGTCATGGCATTGATGTTAAGTTGGAGATAATCATGTATCATCCGCTCCAGGCGTTGATTATGTGTCAGACTCCTCGTGTCTTCAGGCCTTGCAAATGATGGTCGAAAAAAATTGTGAAAAAAGGCCACAAAATTGCTGTTTCCACCACCAGATATGGTGTTACTGGTACAGTGTGATTGATGTTGACTCGACAGTCCCACGGTTGCCAAGTGAGAACTGTGAGATTCACTCTGTGTACGATCTTGTTCACACACAATTTGCGTTTTTTTTAGCACTCCAAAAACCACATGCGTTTTTTTAAGAGTGCCAAAAAGTGTCCCTTGTGTGTCTGAAAGGATTGGAATCCTTTTTGGACTTTGTCATTTTTTCATTAAAAACGCAGGCAAAAATGCTAGCGTTAACGCAGGGTGCCTTTATGTGCCTTTTAAAAACGCTAGCGTTAATGCATGCGTTAACGCAGGTGCCTATATGTGCCCTGCGTTAACGCAGGTGTTTCCCATAGGGCCCCATGTTAAAACAACCCATGCGTTTTTTTCCAGCACCCAAAAAACGTTGCATGCAGCGTTTTTTGGACTGGGGGAAAAAAACGCAAGTGGAGCTGAAAAACGCATGTACACTAAAATGCACCCTGCGTTAACGCATCTGCGTTTTTTTTTTTAACAGCCCAAAAAACGCAGAGATGGTCAAAAAAACTGATATCTGTGAACAAGGCCTACCACTGGTGGTTTGTGGAAAAGCCCGATCTGAGTTTATGTATCAGCTTCTGCTGATACTCCTGCATGCGTGCGTATGACAGGAATGATTTCTGCAAATTTGGTCTTGTACTAGGGATCTAAGAGTGTGGCGACCCAGTAGTCGGCATTGCTTCTAATTCGTACAATCCAAGGGTCATGTTGCAGGTAGTGCAGCAAGAAGGCGCTCATGTGTCTTGCGCATCCAGGAGGACCAAGTCCTTGTTGTGATGGTGGTGGGGAGGTGAGAATAATGCTTGCTTCCTCTGCCCTCTCCCCCCAACCTCGCACAACAGAAATATCATCAAGGTCTCCCTCATCTGCTGAGTCTTCCATGACCATCGCCAGTTCGTCCTTCATTTCTTCCTGGGCTCCTGCACCTTCCTCAGGACTTTGGTTGCTAACATGCGCCCTCGTTAATCCATCTCCACCACCCTCCCATGCCTGCCGTATTGGTGCTGCTGACCGTGAAGACCTTAGAGATGTTGTTATCCCTTCCGCATAAGACTCCTCCAGTACTTCCTTCACCTCCTCTTGTCCCGCCACCTGACTCCGAATATTGTTTAGAGTGTGCTCCAGCATGTAGATGACCGGAAAAGTCATGCTGATAATGGCATCGTCAGCACTAAACATCTTCATTGCCATCTCAAAACTGTGCAGAAGGGTGCATAGGTCCTTGATCTGAGACCACTCCTGCAGCGTGATTTGCCCCACCTCTGGATCTCGTTTTCCCAGGCTATACATCATAACGTATTGCACCAGCGCTCGGCGGTGCTGCCACAGTCTCTGCAACATGTGCAGAGTAGAATTCCAGCGTGTCGGCACATCACATTTCAACCGGTGAACGGGCAAGGTGAAAGACTTCTGGAGCGAAGCAAGTGATTGAGCTGCGGGATGCGAACGGCGGAAGTGAGCACACAGCGACCGTGCCCTCTGGAGAAGCCCATCTAGGCCGGGATAGTGTGTCAAAAATTGCTGGACAACCAGATTCAAGACGTGAGCCATACAAGGCACATGTGTGATATTGCCCGGCGAAGGGCTGCACCCAGGTTTGCAGCATTGTCGCACACGGCCTTCCCTGGCTGCAGGTTGAGTGGAGACAACCATTGCTGAAACTCAGTCGCCAGAGCTGACCACAACTTCTTAGCTGTGTGACTCACGTTTCCCAGGCATTTGAGGGAAAAGACCGCCTGATGGCGTTGAGCCCTGCTGCCTGCATAGTAAGGAGGTGTACAGGATTCCTTCTCTGCAGTTACAATGCGGGTGGCATTACCAGGCAGGCTTTGAGCAGAGGGAGAGGACCAAGACGAGGTTGAGGAGGCAGAATCAATTGAGGAACTCCTACCTACTGAGGATTGACGCACAACTTGTGGGGATGGCAAGACTTGGACAGCAGACCCTTCTCCAGCTCTCACCATAGTTACCCAGTGCCCAGTCAGCGACATATAACGCCCCTGTCCATGCTTACTGGTCCAAGTGTCTGTGGTGAAATGTACCCTGTCACACACTGAGTTTCTCAAGGAAGCAGTGATGTTGTCTGCGACCTGCTGGTGTAGTTCAGGCACACCTTTCTTGGAAAAGTAGTAGCAACTGGGCATCTGGTACTGGGGCACAGCGTCGGACATAAGGTCTCTAAAATACTCTGTGTCCACCAGGCGGAAAGGCAGCATTTCTGTAGCCAACACCTTGCAGATGGTGAAATTCAAGCGCTTAGCCTTTTCACAGCTAGAAGGAAATGGTCTTTTACTTGTCCACATCTGAGAGACGGAGGGCTGGCTGCTGTGCTGAGACGTGGTTGAGTAGGGTGTCCCTGGCAAACTGCTGGTCTGTGAGGGAGATGCAGGCAAAGATGTAATGTTGCCTTCAAAGGTGCTGCTCTGTGAGAGTTCAACACCTCCAGCATTGTCCACTTGAAAACCAAGTGACGACCTGCCAATCACACTGCCGGTTGTGGGTAAAGAGGTGGAATGACTGCATCCAAAAGCCTGTGTGACAGCTGTCCCCACAGTCACAGACAATGAAGAGCACTCGGATGCACTTGATGGGGCACACGTGGTAGGCCCACCCCGCTAGCCTGCATTATAGCACAGTGAGTTTCCCCCTGCGACTTGTGCTTCATGTCCATGTGGCGGTTCATACATGAAGTACTCGAGCTACTGAGTTTTTGGCCTCTACTCAGAGATTGTTTACAAATCTTCCAGATTACATGAGTTGGGAGATCCTTGGTGATGTCAAAAAAGGCCCAGGCTAGGCAAGGCTTAGATCCCATGCGAGTTGCAGAGCTATCACGACTTCTGCTCAGAGGCAGAGTTGTGGCTGCGGATGCAGTTGTTGACATGCTTCCACTATTCCGTCTATGTCCAGGCAGGTGCAACCTAACCTCGTCATCAGGGGCATCCTCCTCCACCACCTCTGCTGACCTCATCGACAGGCTGACTGTGGGTTGACAGTAAGTGGTACAGCCAACCTCATCATCATCCTATGTGTTCTCACACCCGTCGTCCTCAGAGACATCCGCTTCTTGCCTTGACCTAAAACTTGATTTTTCAATCAAATCTGGTATCTGAGTCTCATCAGCATCATCCTCCTTGTGTGCACCAAGAGTAGTTACTGGTAGGGAATGAGGGTCTACACGAAGGTCAGAACCTTCTTCCTTTGGGACCTGACCTGGATCTGACTCACAAAGCTTCTGGGCATCAGGTCAGATCATTAACTCGTCTGGACTCAATGCAGCTTTGGAGCAGACCTCTGATTCCCAGGCTATTGTGTGACTGAACAGCTCTGCAGAATCAACCATGTCTGTTACCACAGACTCAGTAGGGCGGCTGGAGACTTGGGAGCTGGGAGTAATGAAGTGCGATTGGGTTGACACCTCAGATGACTGGAGGGTTTGTGTTGAAGAAGTTGAGGTGGAGGAGAGGCCACTTGATGGAGCACTTGCGATTCATTCAAGTACCTGCTGTTTTTGTGCCTCATTTACGAGTGGTATCGATGATCGTGGCCGCAAGAAAGGGATCATATCCAATTGGCCATGTACAGAAGTAGACATCTTACTTTGGCTGGAAGATTGTCTTTCTTCAGCTGATGATAATGTAGCTTTAACATCTACTCCATGGACACAAAGTTTTTTGCCCTTTCCACCACGCCTACTCCCCTTTCCACCATCAGCAGGCCTTTTGCCACTCATTTTGTATGTTATAAAATTGGGAACTGTGCAGTTGTTGGCCAAGACAAAGATTGATGTAAATCAAGCAGTGGTGACACAACCAACACTGCTACTTGACCCGAAGTGAGTCCTGCGCAATGTGCAATAAAAAATTAGTTGAATGAACTACACTGAAGGTGTACTTGGTTGTTTTACATGTGGCCTACAGTAGTGTTTTTGTGGACACTGCTTTTAGGCAAAAACTGACAGGTTTGCTAGGTGCAGTTAAAAATTAGTAGAATGAACTACACTCAAGGTGTACTTCAGGGGCGGACCTACCGTGGTGCAACTGGTGCAGCGGCACCAGGGCCCCGACAGGCTAGGGTGGCCCCCCCTCAAGGCACAGAGAATAAGCTGACATGCTGCCGGCCACGCCTCTTCTAGCTGCCGGCCACGCCCCCTCACAGCAGCTCAGGAGCGAGGACAGAGCCCCAATCACACTGCAGAGAGTGAGTCATGTGACCTCTCCTGCACTGTGGGGAGGACATCACTCAACCAATCCTGGCAATGCGCGCGGGCCTCTGAAATTCTCTCCACATGGCTGATGGCTGTTCAGCATCAGCAGCAGCAGCAGATGAGGGGACACAGCTCTGCACAAGGACCCAGATACAAGGAAAGGGACCAAAGACAGGGCACAGGCTGAGGACAGACCGGGGTGGGGGGGGGGGGTTGCTGCTCTGTACACTGCTTTTATAGGACCTGTGATGATGTCACATTGAGGGGAGGAGTCAGTGGTCACATGATCAGCTCCTCAGTGTATGCAGGACTCTGCTGTGCTGGTTGTCATGGTGCTGGATGAGATGAAGTTTATGTCAGGAGGGATTTACAGTGTGGATGTAGCAGAGCCAAGTGTGTATGAGGTGAATGGAGCGGAGTTCAGAGTGTATACGTGGTGTACGGAGCGGAGCCGAGTGTGTACAAGATGTACGGAGCAGAGCCGAGTGTGTACGTAGCGGAGCCGAGTGTGTACGAGGTGTACATAGCGGAGCCGAGTGTGTACGGAGCGGAGCCGAGTGTGTACGGAGCGGAGCCGAGTGTGTACGAGGTGTACGGAGTAAAGCCGAGTGTGTACGAGGTGTACGGAACAGAGCCGAGTGTGTACGGAGCGGAGCCGAGTGTGTACGGAGCGGAGCCGAGTGTGTACGAGGTGTACGGAGTAAAGCCGAGTGTGTACGAGGTGTACGGAACAGAGCCGAGTGTGTACGTAGCGGAGCCGAGTGTGTACGTAGCGGAGCCGAGTGTGTACGAGGTGTACGTAGCGGAGCCGAGTGTGTACGAGGTGTACGTAGCGGAGCCGAGGGTGTACGTAGCGGAGCCGAGTGTGTACGAGGTGTACGTAGCGGAGCCGAGTGTGTACGAGGTGTACGGAGTAAAGCCGAGTGTGTACGAGGTGTACGGAGTAAAGCCGAGTGTGTACGAGGTGTACGGAGTAAAGCCGAGTGTGTACGAGGTGTACGGAGCAGAGCCGAGTGTGTACGAGGTGTACGGAACAGAGCCGAGTGTGTACGGAGCGGAGCCGAGTGTGTACGGAGCGGAGCCGAGTGTGTACGAGGTGTACGGAGTAAAGCCGAGTGTGTACGAGGTGTACGGAACAGAGCCGAGTGTGTACGTAGCGGAGCCGAGTGTGTACGAGGTGTACGTAGCGGAGCCGAGTCTGTACGAGGTGTACGTAGCGGAGCCGAGGGTGTACGTAGCGGAGCCGAGTGTGTACGAGGTGTACGTAGCGGAGCCGAGTGTGTACGAGGTGTACGGAGTAAAGCCGAGTGTGTACGAGGTGTACGGAGTAAAGCCGAGTGTGTACGAGGTGTACGGAGTAAAGCCGAGTGTGTACGAGGTGTACGGAGCAGAGCCAAGTGTGTACGAGGTGTACGGAACAGAGCCGAGTGTGTACGTAGCGGAGCCGAGTGTGTACGTAGCGGAGCCGAGTGTGTACGAGGTGTACGGAGCGGAGCCGAGTGTGTACGAGGTGTACAGAGCAGAGCCAAGTGTGCACGTGGTGTACGGAGCAGAGCCGAGTGTGCACGTGGTGTACGGAGCAGAGCCGAGTGTGTACGAGGTGTACGGAGCAGAGCCGCGTGTGCACATGGTGTACGGAGCAGAGCCGAGTGTGTACGAGGTGTACGGAGCAGAGCCGAGTATGTACGAGGTGTACGGAGCGGAGCCACATGTGTGCAGAGCCGCGTGAGTATGAGGCAGGGCCACATGTGCGGGACATATGGAGTAAAGCCACGTGTGTATAAGGTGGATGGAGTGGAGCCGCATATGCTGGGGCGTCCTGTAGAGGAGCCGCATGTGTACGGAGCGGAGGCGTGTGCGCAGGGCATGTGGAGCGGAGCCGCGTGTCTACAAGGCATTTGGAGCGGAGCCACGTGCGTACAAGGTGTGTGTGCGCCAGTGGTAGTTCCCCACGGATGCCGCTCCCGTTCCTATAGTCCCGGCTGCCTCTGCCGGCAGTATTCTTCACTCGAGTCCTGGCTGAGCTGTCTGCTTTTTGCAGCTCAGCATGGTGGGGCACGATGATGTCATCACTGAGTGCCACTGTGCTGATACGTGCAGAGTGGAGCAGCAAGAAGAGAGGTGAGTATTTACTTTTTTTTTTTTAACCCGTGAATACAGTGATGGGAGACTATGTAATGTGCAATATAACATAGGAGGAGTATGGGGTGCAATATACTATATGGAGGAATATGAGGGCCCATTATACTATATGGAGGACTATGGGACTGCCTTATACTATATGGAGGGCTATGCGGGTGTATTATAATATATGGAGGGTCGTGGAATGCATTATAATATATGGAGGACTATGGATGATGTATTAAAATATATATAGCCAATTATATAATATGGAAGCCATTTTAATATATCTGGAGGGTTCTGTGGGGGCATGATAATATTTGGAGGGGTGTGAGGAAGCCTTTATACTTTATGCAGGGCTCTTTGAGGGTTGCGTTGTAAATAAATATTACAATCTATATGTTTACATTACTTTGTTGCCACTATGAGGGGCGGGGGGGCCCCCAAAAAATTTGTTGCACCGGGGCCCACTACAGTCTGGGTCCGCCCCTGGTGTACTTGGTTGTTTTACACGTGGCCTACAAAGAACCTGGACTAGCTGCAGCATAAAAAAGCCTAATTAAGGCATTGTTCACACACAATTTGCGTTTTTTTTTTAGCACTCTTAAAAGCACTTGCGTTTTTTTAAGAGTGCTAAAAAATGTCCCTTGTGTGTCTGAAAGGATTTGCCACGTTTTTGGACTTAGTCATTTTTTCACCAAAAACGCAGGCAAAAAACGCAAGCGTTAACGCAGGGTGCATAAATGTGCCTTTTAAAAACGCATGCGTTTTCCATAGGGCCCATGTTATAGAAACGCATTTGGGTTTTCCCAAAAACGCATGCGTTTTTTTAACATGGGCCCCTATGGGAAACGCATGCGTTAACGCAGGGCACATATAGGCACCTGCGTTAACGCATGCGTTTCTCATAGGTGCCCATGTTAAAAAAACGCATGCGTTTTTGGGAAAACGCACATGCATTTTTTTACAGCACCCAAAAACGCTGCATGCAGCGTTTTTTGGACTGGGGAAAAGAAACGCAAGTGGGGCTGAAAAACGCATGTACACTCAAATGTACCCTGCGTTAACGCACCTGCGTTTTTTTTAACAGGCCAAAAAACACAGGGATGGGCAAAAAAACGCATGTGTGTGAACATGGCCTAAGACAGGTGGTATAGCTTTCTTCACAGCAGTGCTACACTACCTGACCTTATGGATTCAAAGAGCTATATTACTGTGGCCAGATGCTGTAAGAAAGAAGAAAGACATTCACAGCACTGGCACACACCTGACACACCCCTGCCTGGCAAAAACTAATAGAGACTGCTCTAACCTAGCGCTCAAAAGGGCTGCAATTAAAACTAGTCCCTGATTCTATGAAGCAGCCCTGACAAGGGCTAATAGACTACTAGTCCCTAGTCCCTATCACTAATAGCTACTCCTATGGAGTAGCCCTAAAAAGGGCAGATATTACTAAGATTTGCACCCTCTCTTCAGCCCCTACTCCCTAAACCTATCTATCTAACTTTATATTTGCTCACCAGCTGACTGAGAGAACACAATTTATAGTTTGCACTGTTTAGAGCGTGCCCACAGCTGCAGCTGTGCCGTCTAACACCCTGCAGCAGCTATCAGCAAAATGGTGGCGATCGTTAAAATGGCCGAGTCTTATAGGGCCAGGACATGTGACAGACACAGCCAATGATGACCTTGGTTGTGTGAAAAAATGCACTTTGCAGTGTGGGACTGTGATTGGCTAGCAGCCTGAGCCACCCCACTGTACATGCTTTAGGAGAGAAAAAAAAAAGCAACTTTATTGCTGCAGTTCTGATACAACTTCCCCTGCACACTATACACACAAACTGGATATTAATATTCATTTGCAGTGTTCGGGCTAGGATTAGGGTTAGGAAGATTAAGCTTTTGGTGATCGAAACGTTATCGAACATATACTAGAACTGCTGAATTTAAAGCAAATTGTTCTAATTCGGAGAATGATTCGAACACCACCAAAAGCAACTCGAATTTGAGATTGGCGAACAATTCGAATCGAACACTGCTCATCCCTACACAAAATAGGGAAAAAAATTTTTATTAGAAAAAACAACACAAACATGTATTTAGACCCAATCTTTATTATTCTGTGATGTCTGACGTAGACCAGTAGGCCGTCCTATGATGATTCGCAGTGTTATAGCATATTAAGCATTCCCCATTTGCTACAAGAGCAGGCCAAGCATGACTCATCACAATCCTGGGGTTACACAGGGGTTAACTGTGATCTTCATGGTGATCTGCTTTCATGATCATCATGAATATAAGTTAACCCCTGTTTGACCCCAGTATCGTGATGGTTCATGAACTTACAGAGTTTATGACCTATCATTTCCCTGGAGTTACACAGGGGTTAACTGATCTTCATGATGATCTCTGAGGCAGATCACCATGAAGATCACAGTTAACAACTGTGTGACTCCAGGGGAATGATAGGTCATGGACTCTATGTTTATGACCCATTATGATCCTGGAGTCACACAAGGGTTAACTAATCTTCATGGTGATCTCTAAAGCAGATCACCATGAAGATCACAGTTAACCCCTGTGTGACCCCAGGATTGTGATTGGTCATGAACTTACAGAGTTTTTTGACCTGTCATTCCCCTGGGAGGGTGCATGCCCCTGTGGCATATGGAGGAAGTCTCTATATGCTATAACACTGAGAATCATTGTGGGGTGGCCCACTGGACTACGTCGGACATCACAGACTAATAAAGATAGGGTCTAAACACGTGTAAAGCAGATCACCATGAAGATCACAGTTAACACCTGTGTGACTCCAGGGGAATGATAGGTCATGAACTCTGTAGGTTCATGACCCATAACTGTCTTTAGGTCATGTAGGGGTTAATTGTGATCTTCATGGTGATCTCTAAAGCAGATCACTATGAAGATCAAAGTTAAGCCCTTTGTGACTTCAGGTAAATGATAGGTCATGAACTTTGTAGGTTCATGACAAATCACGATCCTGGAATCACACAGGGGTTAACTGTGATCTTCATGGTAATCTGCTTTACTGATCATCATGAAGATCAGTTAACTCCTGTGTGACTCCAGGAGAATGATAGGTCATGAACTTACAGAGTTCATGATGACCTGTCTTCCCCTGGAAGTGCACGCACACAGCGGCAGGCACACAGCAGTGCCGGGCACACAGCGGCACCAGGCACACAGCGAAGAGCACAGAGAGGAACAGGGCACACAATGGCAGGTGCACAGGAGAAATGCGATTCCTGTGCATGCGCACTTCAGAAAGGAAAGGAGATCGTGGGCCCCAGGATCATGGGGCCCCAGGACCGTGGGACCCCAGGACCGTGGGACCCCAGCTCAGCTCTCAAATATCCAGTGGCATTGGGGTTTCCATTGATGAAGAATGGCCCCACTATCTTTTTACCTCATATACCACACCATACCATCAATTTTGTGTTCTAACAGTCTTGGAGGGATCTATCCACTGTGGGTTAGTGTCAGACCAATAGCTGTGGTTTTGTTTGTTAACTTCATCATTCGCAAAAAAGTTTGCCTCATCACTCATCTGAAGGCAATTGTCTATGCTGTGAAGATATGAGATGTGCAGTATCTGAAACAACGGATACTGGAAGCCTGTGCTAGCATTTCTTCTGCAGTGTTTATATCAGTGTGTCAAGAGTGGGAGAAGAGGGTTGCATTGACAATCCAACACAATGGGCAGCACTTTGAACACATTTTATCAGTGGTCATAAACTTGTAAATAACTCATTAAAGAATAAAGTTACTTTAAAACCAAGCACACTATTGTTTTTCTTATGAAATTCTCAATAGGTTTGATGTGTCACATGACGCTCTTCTCATTGAAAAAAAATAAAGTTGGATCCAAAATGGCCAACATCAAAATGGCCGCCGTGGTCACTATCCATCTAGAAAAGTTTTCCCCCTCTAATATACTAATGTGCTTCAAACAGGAAGTTGATATCACCATTCATATCCCTTTTTATTTAGGTGGATCCATATATATGGCCCACCCTCTAGAGTCATTACAAATATAGTGATCTATTTCAAGTGTTTTTATATAAATGTTGATGATTATGGCTTACAGCCAATGAAAACCCATAGGTCATTATCTCAGAAAATTTGAGTCGTGAAGATGAAGGGTTAAAAACTGCATTGTTGTATTTTATGACATATCAAATGGTGAATATAATATTGATTTATTAGTCAACATGTTTCAGGGCTCCCAGAAGTGCCCTGAAATACAGAAATATGATATTGATTTGTCCAGAGGAAGGGACCAGGGAGCCTTGAAATGCTTTGACTAATAAATCAATATTATGTTGCCCTTTGATGTCACGTGGAATACGGCAGCATGATTTTTAACCTTATTCATTGGCTGTAAGCCAGAATCATCTACATTTACAGAAATATACACTTGAAATAGATCACTCTGTTTTTAATGATTCTATACAATATATATGTTTCACTTTATGTATAGAATTAATTAAATAAATTAAAGGGAACCTGACCCCTAAAAATCACCCCACAGCCTATAAATACTTGTCCCTACACCTTCCTATAAGGTTTCTAGCTATCCGTCTCTGTCCTATTTGCGTTTTGGCAAAGTTGAAAAATACAATTTATTACCTTACAAAAATGTGCAGCTTCTGCTGCCCTGAGGAGTCACAAAAGGCGTTTCCTCTGCCTCCTTTTTGCCAACTCCCCAGTTGTTTTTCACGCCCCAATAAGCGTGAAAATGAATGCAGATGATCCTGTCTCGGATCGATGGGCGGGCTTGCCGGTATGACGCATATTGCGTCATTTCAGGCGCTGCTGACATCAATACATTCATAGGTGTACATCACATGAGCTGCAGTGAAGTATACCTCGCGCATGCGCAATGCGCAGCTTGAGGTCCGTCGATAGTATCGATGTCAGCAGTGCCTGAAATGACGCAATATGCATCATACCGGCAAGCCCGCCCATCGATCCGAGACAGGATCATCTGCATTCATTGGGATGTGAAAAACAACTGGGGAGGCGGCGAAAAGGAGGCAGAGAGAACGCTTTTTGCGACTCCTTAGAGCAGCACAAGCCGCACATTTGTAAGGTAATAAATTGTATTTTTCAACTTTGCAAAACCACAAATAGGACAGAGAGGGATAGCTAGAAACCTTATAGGAAGGTGCAGGGACAAGTATTTATAGGCTAGGGGGCGATTTTTAGGGGTCAGGTTCCCTTTAAGTTTTTGATTACATTCTAATTTGCTGAGATGCACCTGTACATTAGAAGTTGCTGCACTATACCACAACCAGAGAAAAGGGAGGTGATTTCTTTGATTTCTTTCAAATTGTAGCCTGGAATGTTTAATCTAATTGTATCATTCTATTTAACCTCTTTAACACCCAGTGACTTTCCATTTATGTTTTAGTTTTTTCCTCTATTTATTTCGAGAGCCATAACTTTTATATTGTTCCGGCAATATAGTCATTTGAGTGTTTGTTTTTGCGAGATGAGTTATACTTTCAAATTAGACTGCTTTCACAATAGCGATTTTTTTCAATTGCAGCAGATCCAGCAGTTTTGCCATATCTGCCACATAATGGCTCACTTGCAGAAAGCAGAATTCATTCACTATGGGACCTGCAGTCATGTGCCAGTAAATCCGGTACTTGTGGCAAAGCTAGCAGCATTTTTTGACTTGCTGCATGTGTCGAATCCGCCAAAACCGCAAGGGCCGCACATGACTGCAGGTTCCATAGAGAATAAATTGTGCTTTGTGCAAGTGAGCCATTATGTGGCAGATATGGCAAAACTGCTGGATCTGCTGCAATCGAAAAAAATAGCTGTTATGAAAGCAGTCTAACATCATTCATTTTACCTTATAGTGTACTGAAAAATGGGAGAAATTCCAAATGCGGTGGAATTGCAAAAAAGTGAAATAACACATTTTTTTTATTTACCATGTTCACTACATGGTAAAACTAACCTGGCAGTATAATAATAATAATAATAAACCTTAATTCATATAGCACCGATATATTCTGCAGTGCTTTATAATACAGCGGTTTGTTTACAAGCAGTCATAGGTAACAATAAAAAATATACAATATAGTAAGTAATTAAAGTAGAGAATATAAAAAATACACTAAGCAGAGAGTCAAGGTCAAAGTACAATACTTAAAGGAGAGAAACAATGTAAAAAATACAGTACAGTAATTAGATACAATACAATAAGCATAGAATAAATGTAAAAAGTGCAATACAATAACTAAAGCAAAAATAAAGGTAACCCGTCTCAAAAGAGTTTACAATCTGCAACGGGATTGGGGTTACACAAGGTACAGGGGCTTATTACAGTGATGGTCCAGGCGTCTTGAGGAAGAGGGGGAAAGAAATATAGTTGCATGAAGGATCACCAGACATCTGTGTAGAGCTTTTGTGTTGGGTAGAGTTTGAAGAAGGGATTATGTCCAGAGAGATGGTACTATATAAGCCCATTCACTAAGGACTTCTATTAGGGAGTATGATAGACCGCCTTAAAAAGATGTGTATTTAGGGAGTGTGGGAAGCTATGCAAGTTGTGGATAGTCCCGATTTCTTGGAGTAAAGCATTCCAGAGAATTAGTGTAGCTCGGGAGAAATCTTGGAGTCGGTAGTTAGAGGATCAGATTAGTGTAGATGTTAGTCGAAGGTCATTTGTAGAATGTAGATAACTGGTGGGGTGATAGACAGAGATGAAGGAGGAGATGTAGAGAGTTGCTGCACCATGAAGGGCCTTGTGGGTGAGAACAAGCAATTTGAATTGGATCCTGTAGTGTATGGGCAGCCAGAGCAGTGACTGGCACAGAGTGGAGGCATCTTAGTAACGATTGGCCAGATGGGTGATCCTGGCTGCTGCATTAAGTACATACTGGAGAGGGAAAGGTTTAGAGAGGGGGAGGCCGATTAATAGAGAATTGCAGTAGCCAAGGTGGGAATGGATTAAGGCCACTGTGAGGGTTTTTGTTGTTTCCATGGTGAGAAAGGGGTGAACTCTAGAGGTGTTCTTCAGGTGAAAGTGACAAGAGCGGACGAGAGTTTGTGTATAGGAGATGAAGGAGAGATCGGTGTCAAACATAACACCCAGACAGCGAGCCTGCTGCCTAGGTGTTATTGCGGTGCCACACACTGAGAGAGAGATGTAAGATTTAGGTAGGTTAGTGGATGGGGGGAGCAGAAGAAGTTCAGTTTTGGAAAGGTTGAGTTTCAAATAGAGAGTGGACATGATATTGGAAACTGCAGCTAGACAGTCATTGGTGTTCTGTAATACCGCGGGGGTAAGGTCAGGGGCTGATGTGTATAATTGTGTGTCATCAGCATAGAGATGGTACTGAAAGCCAAATCTGCTGATGGTGTTTCCAATCGGGGCCATGTAGAGAGAGAAGAAAAGAGGGCCAAGGACTGAGCCCTGAGGGACCCCAATAGTGAGAGGAAGAGGGGAGGAAGTGAAGCCAGCGTACATTACACTAAAAGAGCCATCAGAAAGATAGGCAGTATGATTTCAAATGAGTGTAGTTTTTTTTATTTATTTAAATAGTGAAAAACAATCCAGAAATTTGTCAAAAAATAAAGAATTGTGCTTTTGGTCAAATTTTCCAAGATGCATAACATTCTAATTTTTCGTGATCTTGGGCTGTGTGAGGGCATTAAATTGCAATATTGTGGTGACCAAAAAAATGTAATTCTGGTATTGAGTTTTTTTTTTCACTCTACACCCTTTGGTAAATTATTTTATTTTATATTTTGACAGATTAGATATTTTCAATGTGATACCAAAGATTTTTTTTTTTAATTGTTTTATTTTCAATAGGGCAAAAGGATTGAATTTTTGAATATTTTTTGTATATTTTTGAAACTTTTTTCACTTCTTATTGTTTTGAGTAGGTTAAATGCACATCAGATGTTTGCTCCATTTGGCAGTAATCATTTTTTCAAGTGCAAAAATGTATAAAATGTGGTAAAAACGCATGCAATTTTGCACTCATAGACTTGTGTACGAAAAATGCAGCAAGATTTCCTGAGTGCTGGGTTAAAAAGACATGCATTCAAATGCAACTGCGTTTTGCAATGTGTTTTTACTGCATTTGCATGCGTTTTTCCTATACAAGTCTATGGGTGCAAAAAATGCATGCGTCGTTACAGCGTTTTATGAGTTTTTTCACCTGAAAAAGCACATTTCTGCCAAACGGAGCAAAAATGTGAAGTGAAAAGGCCCTTACTCGTAATAGGGGACCTGAAAATGCCACTATCTGATCACTTGTACTCTACAGAGCTGTGCTGATGAGTGCCAGAGCTCAGACAGTGTTTACAGGCAGTTCTTCATTACAGTGTCAGCGGTAACTGACTCTTGACTGTCATTAAAGTCCATCGGCATCCCACAATCATGTTATGGGGCCGCTGATGTGAGTGGATGTTGGCACTGTTAAATCACACTGTTAGAGTTTGACAGTGCAATTTAAATAGGTAAAAGTGGCAGGTAGATCTCCGCTCTACCAGCAACTGTGTTGGTAATGCTACAGGCTCAGCATCTGAGTCTGCATTAAAGTAAGAAACATGACCTATGATGTAAAAGTGCATCATTTGTTGTGAAGAGATTAAAGAGACATTTATACATCATTGTTGTTAATTTCACTGTTAGATTTATCTTTTGCAGTCTTTTTTTATTGGTGTCTAAATATGATCTTCATATTTTGTAAATGAATAGACTATTAAGACAATTAAAATAATGCTATAACAGCTATTTTACCAACTTAGTGCAAATATACATAAATATACATAAAACAATAAAATATTGAAAGAAATAATTGAAACCTAATTTCTACATATATTAAAAATCCACAAATACTTAAGTATAAAATAATACTAATCATAAAATATGTTCTACCAAAGGAAAGAATGTAGCTGTTCAGAGATTTTGTGCTCATAGTAATTAATAATAATACATTTTATTTATACAGCACCGACATTTTCAGCAGCAGTTTACAATTAAGCAGGGGGCAAAGTACAGACATTAACGACAATACAAAGTAAGAGAATCATTCACAAGTTGCATGAGGAGTGAGGGCCCTTCTCGAAAGCTTACTATCTGTATGGAAAAAGGGGGACACAGTAGATAGAACATGCTTGTAATTTCTGGGCCAGCCCTCTTTTTGATAAGTATGGGTTTTACATAGGAGACTGTCATTAGTACATGTGTAGACTGCTTAGACCGGCTTCACACTGCGGCGTGATCCGGTCTGGGGCTGTCCAGGATGACCCTGACTGCCGTGGACCGGATCAGCACACAGGACTGGGTGGCTAAGGCTGCTTTCACATCAGCGGTTTTTGCCGATCATGGCAGATGCGGTGAAAAAACCTCATCTGCCGCTATTAATGCATAACCGCTGCACTTGCGGCACAGTTGCGGCAAGCTCCATGCAATGTCTATGCGGCTTGGGGTAAGCGTGCGGCAGGTGCGGCAAGTGCAGTTTCGGCACTTGCGCCGGGTTCGGCTGCGAAAAAAAAACGCGGTCAGCCGCGTTTTTTTTGCGGCCGCACCTGCCACAAGTGCCGATACCGCACTTGCCGCACCTGCCGCAAGCCCACATAGACATTTATGGGGCTTGCCGCAACTGTGCCGCAAGTGCAGCGGTTATGCGGTAATCGCGGCAGATGCAGGTTTTTCACCGCATCTGCCGCGATCGGCAAGAAACGCTGATGTGAAAGCAGCCTAATATGCCCTCCAGTCCGGTGTGCAGCGCACACAGTTCCCGCTGCTGATAAGTCAGGACCACGGGAGGTGTGAAGCTGGACTAAGCAGTCTCTGTGAATTCCTGCGGCAGGTAAATGAGATTAATTGCCTTTTGTCTATTAAGGGTTAACCTCTGTGGCTCTTCAGGTGAGCTGTTTCACGTGTAGACTGCTTTGCAGTCTATGTGAATTGCTGCCATATTTAAATGGAGTTAATTTCCTTCAGTCTATGAAGGGTTAACTCTGTGGCTCTGCAGGTGAGCTATTGTGTGGGTCAGGTGATCACTCTCCCAGCTGTTAAATAATTCATTTTCCGACCCGCTGGTGTCACTGATAGAGTTCATTCACTCTAAAGGTACCTTTACACATGGCAACTTTTCTAGGAATTTCACTGGCAACTTACTGGTTGCAGTGAAATCATGGAGACATTGCTCCATTTGTACACAGCAACAAGATAGAACAATGTGTCCATGATTTCACTGCAACCAGTAAGTTGCCAGTGAAATTCCTAGAAAAGTTGCCACGTGTAAAGGTACCCTAAGAGCTGTTAGCTGTATCATGCAGTATGCAGTTTCTGCTGGAGTTTTTAGAAGCTGTATTTATCTTGGAGTTGCTGTGACTATCCTGATCCCTGGTAGGAGGTGAGGGGGTTATAGGCTAGGGTTGGTCAGGAGTAGGACAAGGTTTATGGCCTGGATATCCTCACATTTAGAGGTATCTCTAGGAACAGGGTCAGCTAGGGAACCCCAGTGTACAGGGTCAGACTAGCTTCGCTGATTCCCTTAGCCCTGGGGTAGGTAACTCCAGGCTCCAGAGCTGTATACAGTCCACGTTTTCAGGATTTCCTTAGTATTTGACAGTTGGTCATTTAATCTCCTGCCCAGGTGATGATTCCAACACCTGTGCAATGCTGAGGAAATCCTGAAAACATATCCTGTGTGCAGCTTTCGAGGCCTGGAGTTCTCTACTCCTGCCTTAGCCCATCTCTGCCATCCTTCTACCTACCCCTTTGTCCATTAGTACCACCCCATGACCAAGGCTGTATGCTCCTTTCATCATCCAGTACTTTCTATATGCACTTACAAGCTATTGGTTTTATGGAGGATGTGGATACAGATCAATATAAAGGAACAGGTTGTAGTTAACATTTAGAAGGCTAGATCAGAGGAGAGGGGAACGTTAGGGTAGTGAATTGAAGTGATAGGCCTGTCTAAAGAGATGTGTTTTTAAGGCACACTTAAAAGCATGGAGACCAAATGTTAGTCGCAATGTTTAGTATAGTGCATTCCAGAGCACTCGCACAGCACAAGAGAAATCTTGGAGATGGAGCTATGAAGTTCAAATTATGGATGATACTATTCAGAGATCAGTAGCAAAACAGAAGAAACAAGTAGGGTGGTAGACAAAGATGTGGGATATAGAGGGCTTTGTGGGTGACAGAGGTAAGTTTGTTTTGAATTTTGTAGTTAATAGTCAACCAGTATAATAAGTGGGATAACGCAGAGGCATTGGTGAAGCGACTGGACTTAAAAATGACCCTGCCTGTTTCAAGAAGGATAGATTGGAGAGGAGAATATTTGGTTAGATGGAAACCAATCAGAAAAGTGTTGCAGTTTTCAAGATGAGAATGAATAAGAGCAACAGTGAGTGTTTTAGTTGTTTCAAAGGTGAGAAATGGTTGAATTTTAGATATGTTTTGAAGGTTCAGGTAGCAGGAGCTAGTGAGTGATTGGAAATATGTGACAAAGGAAAGTTCAGTGTCAAATATGATCCCAAGGGAATGAGCCTGCTAATTGGGGTTATTATGGGCCATCAAAAGTAATGTGAGTAATGTGACATATCGGTATTGGTCGGTTAGTAGAGGAAGGAACCTCTAGAAAATCAATTTTGGAGATATTCAGAGGAGGGAGGACATGGTGTGAGACACAGTAGACAAACAATCATTGGTATTTTTTTAGTAATTCAGAGGTGATGTCAGGAGATGATGTGTATAATTGAGTGTCAGATGATACTGAAAATCGAATCTGCTGATAGTTTGTACAGAAACGGAGTGGGCCCAAGACTAAGCCCTAAGAACCTGGACAGAAAGAGGAAGAAAACATGAAGAGGAACTGGCAAAAGATATAGTGAAGAAACGGTCAGAGAGAAAGGAGAACCAGGAGAGATCAGTGTCCTTGTGGCTGAATGAGCGGAGCATGGAGAGGAGGAGTTTGTGATCCAAAGTGTGGAAAGCGGAAGACAGATCTAGGAGAAGTAGAAAGGAGTAGTGGCTATTGGCATTTGCTGTTAATAGATCATTAGAGACTTTAGCAAGGGCAGTTTCAGTAGAGCGTAGAAACCAGAACCCAGATTGTAAAGGATTGAGGAGACTGTGATCTGAGAAATGGTGGATAAGACAGAAATGGACCAAGTGCTCCAGGAGTTTGAGATAAAAGGAAGATTAGAGTCCAGTCTATAGTTAGCAGACCAGTTCCAGTCAAGGTATGGTTTTTAGAGAAGGGGGACTAAAATGGAGTGTTTGAATGAAGAGGGAAAGATACCAGATGAAAGAGAGATGTTAAATATTTTAGTTAGGTAGGTAGTGACTGCTGGGGAGCGGGACTGAAGGAGATGCAAGGGAATTAGATGACTAGCATACATTGTAGCCTTAGAAGAAGCAAAGAGCCGGGTAACTTCTTCTTCTGTAACTGGTTCAAAAATGGAAAATTACCTTGCAGTGCAGGATGGAGGGGATCCAGACTCCGAGTGGATTCTGCCGAAATGTCTCCATTACCATTTGATTTGTACACTATTGCATATGTTTTCAGAAAGAGTAAAGCTGTTCTGATTTTAGCTTTACTAATCAGCATTTCCATGTGGCTAAAGTAAAATTTTATGTCAATGAGTAAATAAATATTGTGAGTTCTCAGTGGTTAATGGCATTTAGGGACTCAAAATTGTATATTTTCTGTACACTATCATTTTTTTCTATATATTATTAAACTAAGCATTAATAATAGTGTATTATTATTGTTATACATATACAACAGTTACACACAGCAAATAAGATAATTAAGCTGGATTTTGTATTAATCACTAGTCGGACACTTCTCAAGCGTCTAGGACTGCGTGATATATTGGTGAATGATGCGTGCAGAGCCCAGTAGGGTGGCCTTTTGCAGCTGACAGATTGTTATTTTGTCAACTACAATTGTTTTCAAGTGCTGGCCAAGGTTTTTAGGCACAGCACCAAATGTGCCAATTACCACTGGGACCACCTTTACTGGCGTATGCCAGAGTCTTTGCAGTTCGATCTCTAATTCATCATATCATGTTTTTTTCCAATTGCTTCTTCTGAATTCTGCTGTCTCCTGGTATTGCCACATTGACGATCCACACTTACTTTTTTCTTACAATGTTAAGGTCCGGAATATTGTGTTCCAAGACTTAATCAGTCTAAATTCAGAAGTCCCATTGTAGTTGTGCATGACAAAGAAGGTAATATTGTTGCGCCACTCTGTAATTGTCATCGGGAGCAGGTTATTTGAATGGGAACCTCACCTGTGCTTGTTGTGCTGTCTGCACAACAAGAATTAGTGCATTGATGTATATCTCCCTGTGTCCTCGGCTAATAAGCGGCTGTGGATGATGAAGATTTTGCTGCGTCCTTAATCCCACTTGAGGAAGACGCTTGGAGAGCGTAGAAACGCGTTGTGGCCTAAAGGACCCTGCCTTTTTATTGTACAAATAAAGCCGAGAGGTAACTATTCATAATAGCCTTGGTGCCGGTTGATTCCCCAGCGCTCACACAAATACCTATTACTCTTTTTGAAATACATTGTAGTTGTGCATGTTAATTTTCAATAACTTTTTTAGGTTTATGATCCCACCAGTTCTTTGTGACAGGAAGATGGTAATTGTGGCACAAGCTCCACTGAATCATCTGAGCAACTGTATTATGCCTTTGCTTGTAGTCTGTCTACGCGATCTTCTTGCTGCAGCTCAGTATATGATCCATTGTTTCATCTGCTTCCTTGCACAGTCGACATTTGGAGCCTATTGTTGATTTTTCAATTCTGGCTTTAATTGCAATTTTGTGAATATCTTGCTCTTGGAATACTAGAATTAAGCTGCCTTCTTTTTCAATGTTCCATTAATAAGCCACAACTAGGTATTTTTTTCTTGTTGACTTTACCATCGATTTTCTCTAAGAATTGTCCATGCAGAGCTTTCTTTTTTCTCTTCTGGTTTGTACTGCTTTTTACAGTATTCACTTTTTGTCTGTTGTACTTTAAGCAGTTTTCTGTTAACTTCCATCAAGGCTTGTTCTCCACAATCATTCACCTAATCTGCCAGTACATGTTTCTCTTCTACAGTTTTCTTTACTTGCAAAAGTCCTCTGCCTCCTGATTTTCATGGCAGATAGAGTCTGTCAACATCACTATGTGGATGCAATGAGTAGTGGATTGTCATCAGTTTTCTTGTTTTTCTGTCCAGATCATCCAGCTCTATCTCTGTCCAGTTCACAATTCCAGCAGTATAACTAATGATAGGAATGGTCCAGGTGTTTATGGCCTTGATGGTATTATTATTATCACACGTATCAGAAATTGTACATTAAAAACTGTATTTATTTATTTCCCAAATATTTGTATTGGAAAATTTATACAAAAGGTAGTTAGTATACATAGGGATATTATACATAAAACACAGACATACAAAAACATTGGGATAATCATGAGGTTGCAAATTGTAAGTTCGTATAAAATGCATATACAATCTAATTCTTAACTACCGTAGTAAGATACTTATATCTTGACCGAGGCTTGAGTATAATTATCAGAACTTAAGGATAAAATAGACTGGTTTATTAGACCCGATTAAATCATTTAAACAAGGAGGTAACCAGATATGTTTTTCTAGAGACATCTAAAGGTTCATGAAATGTAATTACGATGTGGGGATGGCGTCAATGGTCCTATTAAGATGTTTAAGAGAGTGGGAAAATATCCAGGGCTCCTAATTATGAAATTATTTGTTGTAGGAATTGTTTCTAACGGCGTAACTAAATTCAAATGTGCAATGGGAGGATATCCTATTAATTAGTTCCAGGGATGTACAGTAGGTATGGTTGTAGTTTTCCATCTAGCGGCCAGAAGGACCTTAGCGGTTAAGAGAATCTGAGAGGTAATAAATCTAATATTATGAGGTAGGTCTGGAACTCCTAGTGAGAGAAGAGCCATTTGAGGGTGAGTGTTAACTTCATACAGGTAGTTTTAAATATTAGGCCTTGGACTTCAACCCAGAATCTCAGGATTTTTGGACATTTCCAAAAAATATGGGAGAGTGTTCCAGGTTGCGTGCACTCCCTCCAGCAGTTAGGGGATATTTTATGGTCAATACGATTTAATTTTGATGGAGTCCAGTACCATCTAGCCAGGAGCTTAAAGTATGATTCCTGGATAGAGGCACAAAGAGTATTAACGTAGGAGAATTCGATTGTTGAAGCCAATTCGTCTAGATCTATGGTTGAGTTTAACTCATTCTCCCACGCAGTAATGTATGGTAGTTTCTGAAGTTCAAGGTCTTCGTTCAAAAATTTATAAATATAGTTAGTTGACCATATTAGAGTTTTGTTTGGGTTATCAAATAGGTCAGATAAGGGTTTTGAGAAAGAAAAATGGGAGATCAAGGAGATCGAGGAGGTGTTTTTTAATCTCCAGACTGTTCTGTCTCTCCATGTTAGTTTAAATTGCTCTTCTAAAGACCTAAAATGAATTAATCTGCCATCAGGAAATAGGATGTTGACATAGTGTATTCCTCTTTCAATCCAAGAGGATATGTCTAGATCAGGAATAATGAGCTTTAGAGTTTCCAGGGGAATGTTTTTAGGGATTGAGAGTGTAGATGTGGGATTGGTTTTTTTGTATAAGTATTTCCATGCTGAAATTGTAGCTCTTATAGTTGGTGGAAGTGAGGAAATTTTGGCAGGTTTATTGAGATATGACAGAATTACAGCCGGAAGAGAAGTAGTATTGGATAAGTCCCTTTCAATGGATGTCCATATGGAGGAACCTCTGTTATCTCTGAACCAACTCTGGGACAGTTTTACGATGGAGGCAAGATAATAGTTGTAAAGATTCGGTATTCCAAGGCCTCCCCTCTTTTTATGTCTTTCTGTAGTGAAACTTGAAATCCTGGATCTTCCATTATTCCAGAGGAATTTTCTAAGTTGCTTTTGGAGTTTATTGAACCAGGATTTAGGGATCTGGAGGGGGATAGCTCGGGTCAGATATGTGAATTTCATTTTGAACGCCACCACTTTACCTGTCCAGGATACGTGGAGTTTAGATAAGGCAGATGTGTCTTCTTGAAAGGAGTTGAGTAGGTTGGCGAAATTGACTTTGATCAGATCCATGAACGGTTTTGTCAGGTAGATACCTAGGTAGGAAATTTTATCTTTTTCCCTCGAGAATGGGAATAAGTTTTTCAAGTATTTTAGGAATGTTTTGTCTATATTGTATTCAAGAGCCTGTGATTTATTAGTATTTATTTTATAGTGGGATATTTTGGAGAAATCTTCTATAGTAGAGGAGATGTTGTGTAGTGATTTTAATGGGGTGGTAACGGATAATAAAATGTCATCTGCAAATAATGTGATTTTGTGTTCTTGGGATTTCAGATGAATGCCTCTAAAGTCTTTATTTTGTCTAATTGATTCTGCTAGAGGCTCTATAGAAAGGGCAAAAAGGAGGGGAGATAGGGGGCAGCCCTGCCTAGTACCATTGGACATTGTAATCTTTTGGGACAGAGTGTTATTGAAATAAATCTTCTCTGATGAATTAAGATACATGGCAGACATTGAGTTAAAGATGTTACCGTTTATGCCATATTTATTGAGAGTGTGGAAGAGAAAGTTCCAGTTAACCCTTTCAAATGCCTTCTCGGCGTCAAGAGCCAAGAAGACAGTCAGGTTTTTTGAGAGCTCTGTATAGGACATTAAGTTAATAATTCTTCTAGTGGCTTTGGATGAGTTTCTATTTGGAATGAATCTGACCTGATCAGTTTTGACAAGATTGTTGATATATTTTTGTAATCTATTAGCTATCATTTTGGCTAAAAGTTTTGTGTCGCTATTAAGGAGTGAAATGAGCCTATAATTTTTTGTGTCTGTGCTGTCTCCCTTGCTCTTTGGGATCACAACTATTGTGGCTTCCACATAGGTGGCCTTGTGTCGCTGTATAATTTGCCAGTAGGACCAGATAGGGGGATACTAGGTTCGAATATGACTTATATAACTCGTTTTGTAGGCCATCAGGGCCATGAGATTTTTCATTTTTTAACTTCGGGAGAAGTGTGGATACTTCAAGGAGGGAGTAAGGTGAGTTTAAATCATCAATTTCTGAGTTTGAAAGTTTCGGCAAGTTTGGGGGGTCTAAGAATTGCAAAATAGTTTGGGAGGACGGTATATGTGTATTCGGGTCTGATTTGAGATTATATAGGGACACGTAGTACTTAGCGAGTATGTTGACTATCTCTTTAGGGTGATATTTCTTCTGCCCGGTTGAGTCTTTGATTTCATTAATTCTGTTTTTTATCCTTAGATTTTTTATTCTAGATGCGAAATATTTTGTGGGTTTATTGTCGGATTGGTAATATTTGGTTTTAGATCTTTGAATCATTTTATCGTAATCTGAGGTTAAGGCTGTTCTGAGTTCAGATCTAAGGTTAAGTAGTTTTTCCAAGTTATCATTGCTGGGGTTGTTAAGTTGGGAATTCTCTGTTAACTGGATTTTATCTATTAATTTTTGTGTTATTTATCGTTTTTGTTTGTTTAGTTGTGAGTTAAGTTGGATTAGTTTCCCTCTTAAAACAGCCTTAAAAGCTGACCATAGGGTAGTAATGGATACTTCTTTTGTGTCATTCTCTGAAAAGTAGTTTTTAATGGTGTTTTCAATTTCCGTTTTGCAGTGGGGGTGTGTATAGAAAAATATTGATTCGCCACAGTTTTTCAGAGTAGTTTGTTGGTGAGGAAGAGAATTAAAAAAAAGTGGAGAATGGTCATACCACGTCCTTGGGCCAATAGAGATCTTTGTAAATTTATGTAGGGAGAAAAAATTTGAGAGTACTAAATCAATCCTGGCAAACAAATTATATCTACCTGAGAAGTGGGTAAGCGCGATAGAGTTGGCGTGGTGACACCTGAACACATCAAACAATTCTGCACGTTTTAACCATGGGTTAAGGGGCTGTGTAAAGAAGCGAGATTTGGTGGAGGAGTCTAATATAGGGTCTGGGACAATATTGAAGTCTCCAACTATGATAACTTTACCTTTTTTGTGTTTAATTACAAGTTTTATGGTTCTGTTTAAAAAGGTAATGTTACTTTTATTTTGAAGGTATAAATTGACTATTGTGTATACCACATTATTAATTTTACATACTAAAATTAGGTATCTGCCATTGGGATCTTCAAGTGTCAAGATTTCTTCAAAAGTAACCGAATTTTTTATCAAAATGGCTACACCAGCCTTTTTTTGGGGGTTTGAAGAATAGTAGTAGCATTGAAAATTTTTATTGTCAAATCTGGGAGGTTTAGTTGAGGAGAATCTTGTCTCTTGCAGGTAAACTATCTCAGAGTTTGATTCTTTGATCTGTTTCCATAACAGGTATCTGTGTTTAGGTGAGTTGAGGCCATTGACGTTATATGACATTAGTTTAAGTGACATGGTGAGTCCAGTTTTGAGATTGGAGATGTCTCAGGGTTATGAGGTATCTGCAGTGTTTCCTTATCAGTATATCTTGAAGCAGACATAATAACAATTCAAAAAGGTCTTATAAAACGGCAAAAACAATTACCGTATATACTCGTGTATAAGCTGAGTTTTTCAGCCCAAAAATTGGGCTGAAAAGTCTCCCTCTCGGCTTATACATGGGTCAATACGGTGGTGGGTAAAACAAAAAGTTAAAGGGGTGCAAATGTGTAGGATCCCCTTATTAAAAACGTCTAAGTGGCGTGGGTAGGTGGCCACTCACCTTATCGGGTTGTGCAAGTCCTGCACAACCCGGTTTAACAGCCTCCACCGCTGGCAGTATGTGCACTGCCTCTCCGCTCTCCTCTCTCCTGTTCAAGGCAGATCGTTTGTGCTGTTCCTGAGCTGCTCCAGCCGCCAGTCCCTCAAAAAGGGAGTAGTTTTCATGCAAAAAATAGTAATGGCGGTCTGATTAGGAGCGCTCTAAGGAACAAGCAGACATGTGAGATGTTTTCATAAATGGAAAACCTTTTATTAACTTCTTAGCTCCCCTCACAGCTCCACTGCGCGTTTCAACTGCATACAAACAGTCTTGATCAGGTGGGGTAAGGGGGTACACTGGACATTGGCATTATATAGATAGCAGTTACTCATGATTGGTCTTTTGTTAAACAATGCTTTGCTTCCAACTGGCTGGTTCACAATTATTCAATTAACCCTTCCTTTATCCAACAAAGAACAATCTCCTGTTCACCTCCACCTGCAGAGCCGCACACCAGATATAAGGCTGCTCTCTGTTGACAGCATTTTGTATGAAGTTGAAACGCGTAGTGGAGCTGTGAGGGGAGCTAAGAAGTTAATAAAAGGTTTTCCATTTATGAAAACATCTCACATGTCTGCTTGTTCCTTAGAGCGCTCCTAATCAGACCGCCATTACTATTTTTTGCATGAATACGGTGGTGGGGGCTGTGTCCGGGGCTGGGGTGGCTGGAGGAGGCGGGGGGAGGCTGCTGTATGAGCGCCCCGTCACGTGGGGCCGCTCATTATATATGCACTGCTTCCCCCTGTCAATCAGCGGCAGGGGGAAGCAGTGCATATCTGGCCCCCAAATGCTGGCACTCGCCCCCCCCGCTGTTGTAAGGGCCCCCCCGCTGCTTAACTTACCATCCCTGGTCTTCTGCACAGCGCCGGTCCTCGGTGCTCCGTCCTCCATGCTCCCATCCGGCTGCATCTGAGATCCCCGGCCGTCGCAGTCACGATGACGTCATCGTGCGACGGCCGGGGACCCCGGATGCAGCGAGGACGGGAGCATGGAGGACGGAGCAGAGAAGACCGGCGCTGTGCAGAAGACCAGGGATGGTAAGTTAATCAGTGGGGGGGCCCTTACAAGGAGGGGGGGCGAATGCCAGCATTTGGGGGCCTGTATACCCCTGGGGCTGCTATATACCCCTGGGGCTGCTATATACCCTGGGGCTGCTATATACCCCTGGGGCTGCTGTATACCACTGGGGCTGTTATATACCCCTGGAGTTGCTGTATACCACACCACTGGGGCTGCTATATACCCCTGGGGCTGCTATATACCCCTGGGGCTGCTATGTACCACTGGGGCTGTTATATACCCCTGGGGCAGCTATATACCCCTGGGGCTGCTGTATACCACTGGGGCTGTTATATACCCCTGGGGATGCTGTATACCACACCACTGGGGCTGCTATATACCCCTGGGGCTGCTATGTACCACTGGGGCTGTTATATACCCCTGGGGCTGTTATATACCCCTGGGGCTGCTATATACCCGTGGGACTGCTGTATACCACTGGGGCTGTTATATACCCCTGGGGCTGCTGTATACCACACCACTGGGGCTGCTATATACCCCTGGGGCTGCTATGTACCACTGGGGCTGTTATATACCCCTGGGGCTGCTATATACCACTGGGGCTGTTATATACCCCTGGGGCTGTTATATACCACTGGGGCTGCTGTATGCCACACCACTGGGGCTGCTATATACCCCTGGGGCTGCTATATACCCTGGGGCTTCTATATACCCCTGGGGCTGCTATATACCACTGGGGCTGTTATATACCCCTGGGGCTGCTGTATACACACACACTGGGGCTGCTATATACCACTGCGGCTGCTGTAATACTGCTGGGGCCTGTATATACCACTGGGGAGGCTGCTGTATACTACCACTGGGAAGGCTGCTGTATACTACCACTGGGGGGGCCTGTATACCACACTGCTGGGGGCTGTATACCTGTGCTGGGGTCCACTCTTGGCTTATACACGAGTCAATAGGTTTTCCCAGGTTTTGGGGGCAAAAGTAGGGGGGTCGGCTTATACACGGGTCGGCTTATACACGAGTATATACGATACCTCAAGTCTCAGTCCAGTACAGCATTTTTAATAAAACTAGCTCAGTAAATTAGAACAAAAAAGAAAAAACTTAGAAGATCGTAGGATATATAACTTATCCTAGGAATAGTTATAACAAGTATCAAATAGAATTGTCCCAAATCGGAGGGTCCTAATAGAACTACAAACCTCCTATGTGGGCTACAGTTACGGCTTATAAAGCCACAGCATTAAGTACTATGTGAAACATGGATTAAGTAATGGTAATATTTAGTTGACGTACGGTGTTCATACCCTCTTTGGCATTATCTATTGAGATAGAGTTACTTTTATATGTGAATAAAACCTTGGCTCGGTTGAAACCCATCTGTACAGGATTTAATTTTTGCGGAGTATCTCAGTAACTTCGGCGAGACTTTTTCTTTGATTTAGGGTCTCTTTTGAAAAGTCTGTAAGAATTTTAACTCTTTCAAACGGTTTGGGGAGGTTCCTATGGGTTTTTAGGTAGTTCAGGAAGCGTTCCTTAGTGTGATAAAAATGGAACCTAACTATTATATCTCTGGGAACATCCATTTTTATCTGGTTAGGTTTAATCAATCTGTGGGCTCTCACTATTGTCAAGTCAAGATCAGATACATCGGGAAGAGCTGATCTAATTATTTTTTTGATATGTGGTTGGATCTGCTCAGTCTTGATATTCTCTGAAATCCCTCTGAATTTTAAATTCAGTCTCCTGTCTCTGTTTTCCATATCTGTCAGCTTCATCCTCATTGCTGATATTTTTTCATCAGTAGCTCTTATCAGAGGTATAGAGAGATTTAATGTCATGTTCGTTTTTTTTGGTTCTTATCACTATGGATGATAGAGCTCCCTCCAGAGCGTCAAATCGCTTGTCCAGGTCCGATCTAAATTTACCAAAGATCTCTATAAAGAAGTCTTTGTTGGGAAGTTTGTCCCTATCAGGGTCTTGCCTTAATTCAGGATTAGAATCTGCCCGCGCGCGTCATCTCAGTGGATTGGCAGTTGGGGTCTTAAGATCGATGTGATTTGGTATCGATCCGAGATCTGAAGAACCAGACTGGGAGTAAGAATCTGTCTTCAAATCTTTTAGTTTTCTACCACTCTGAGGGTTATCAAGGAATGAGGGTTCATCCATTGGATTTTCAGAGCTATCTGACCATCGGTCTGACTTTTCAAGTGTATTAGGGGATCTTGATCTGTCTCTCCTAGATGTTTTTTCAGAGTTTTTACCTAGGTCAGGAGTTGTGATGTTTAATTTATCCTTTGCGCTTTTTACCTTTGGGTTGGGCATTGTGTCTAGTTAGTAGTTAGTCTTAGGATACTATAGGAGAGTTAAAGATTGAAATGACTTATTTGTGGAAAGAATTGATGGACTTAAAGAGACTTTGGTTGTTTATGGGGCAGAGGGGGATCAGCACCATTAACATCTAACGTTAATCAGTTATATATTTAAGGCACAATAGACTTATTATTACAGTGTACAGGTATAGCTGGAACCAGAGTTCGCAAATTCACTCTATAGTATAGATACAGGAGGAGAGGGTTATGGATAGTGAGTAGGAAAGAGTTGTGGGTTAGGCATAAGGGGGATAGGATGAGTGAAGATAGGGAGTAGAAGTAGGGGGATGAGGGGAGTAGGAAAGGATAAAGTCGGTAGGGTTAATCCAACAGAGAAATTAAATGGTGAGTAGAAGAGAGATGTAGAGAGAGGGAGAGGAAGCTAGTATAAAACAGTGGGAATAAATGAGGTATCAGCACAATTAATACTGTTTATGAAAGATTTAAAGCTTATACTTTAAGGATTAACTGTAGAATTAAAACATTATGTATAGTCCAGAGAACTCCGATCAGTAGAGAGCTAGGTGAGAAGATTTGACCAGAGTGGGGTAGTTGTGGTAGTTGAAGGTGGTCAGCGTGTCCTGGATGAAGTGGTTAATAAACTGTGGAATAGTTGTTAGTCGATAAATATCACCAACAAAGTAGTTCCAGCAGTGGGAGATAGGGTCCAAACAGGAGAGTATAGCTTTAAGAGTTTTTGAACTTGCTGTATGTGAATTCACTCAGGAATATCTGGGTTTGTAGGATGTGGAGGTGAATGGGTAACTAAAGCTTCTTCAAATGAATTTCCAATGTAGGCAAGTGGAATATACACTGAACCTTTAGTAGATCAGCTCCATCCCAAGAATAAGACAGTCTATGATGGATGCAGATCTCCCTGATCTGATATGGTAAATATACTGTGTGCCGGAGACATGTTAGCTCTTTTCTCCACCTTGTGGGGAGAGTAAATCTTGTGCGCTTCCTCTGTGGTTTCACCAGTGGGGGTGTTGTACAGGGGACTGTATATTGGGGTTTAGATTCCACCTAAACCCCTGTGGAGAGGCGCCCGGGTGGTGGTGGCCGGTGGCAAAAACAGTAGGCACCTGCTCTCGCCTCTCTCCAGGATCAGCAGACTCTCCGGAGCAGGCAGGAGAGGCCCGCCGTCGCTGTCGGTGGGGATCTGTCACGGGGAGTCAGAAGAGCTGTGCTAGTGCAGTGCAGGAGGAGAAGCTTATCGCCAGGCAGCTTCGGTGTGAGATGAACGGCAGGACATGAAGGAGGCACCAATCCCACACCTCTCCAAGACTGGTAGAGTCTTCGGCGAGGCAAGGAAGACTCCGTGAGCGAATCTGTTGGGGATCGTCTCCAGAGGGTCAGTACAGCTGTGAAGAAGTAATGCCGTCTCCCGCGAGGCGAGGAGTATGAGATGGCAGCTGGCCGCCTATCCCGATGGCACCCTGACTCACCTCCCTCCGAGAACAGTAACCCCTCTGGAGTTTATAGGGGAGAGTTTGCAGGTGTGAGCGGCGGGGATCCTCCTTAGATTAACAGGAGAGCCAGGAGAGTCAGGAGATCTGTGTAAAAGCAGGCGATACTGTCACCATAGTGAGGGTGCACCTCCGGTAGTATGTGAATGCCGCACCATGAGGAGAGAGAAGTCAGATTGTCATTGCCAGGTTTCAGGGTGCTTGGAGATGATCCATCTTGTTTAGGGAGGGTATGAGATGGTATTTGTTATCAATCCATGTTTGGATGCCCTATTAGGGCCAGGATTTTAGATGGATTGTAGCTGTGTGCTAAGGAGCTCTTCAAGCTGCGTCCATCTCCCGCGAGCTCCAGACCACGCCCATTAAAAACTGTATTTAGTACTCACATATTTGCTGTTTTTATTTCCATTCTTTGGTTTACATTTTCTTTTTTTTTTTTATTTCTTTAAGAGTGGAAACATTTTGAATTCAACATTTTCTTCAATTATGATGTAAATGTAGAAGTTAAATCTTGATACTCTTCAGCACAAAGTTTACAGATCGCAGATGTTAGGCTTTAGGCTCTCTGTGTATAGATACTTTGCAGGTATAATTCTGACCATCGTTTGTGTTTGATCATAACTGAAGCCATGCAGACTTTCTGCTTGATTTCTATAAAGCATACATTTTTTTTTTCCTCTGAGAATACAAGGGAAAGGTTTTAAAGTCTAATGGAGTTGCAAAAGCTTACTACTCTCAAAGATCAAAACTATGAGCAGCCCAATAAGGAGTCGATGTTGTTTTCAGGATGCATCTGATATAGCTTTTTATTTCTTTCACATTGCAGTGGCTTCAACTAAAATGCACCTGCCGCAAGTGATGTTTTAAAGATGTTCACTACACTTGCCATTTATACATCTTATATAGAAGGGAATAAAAACACACTTTTCATCTATGACAAGTGCTTATCACAGTTTCCCAGAGCTCACAAATCGCTAAGAAAAGACAAAATGTCCCAACCTAGAGTGATAGTGGGAGTTCTGCATTTTCTGTCAATCCATTGGAAGGAACTCTACAATAAAATAACTTGAAAATAAAGTTTAAATTATAAAATGTTCTGTTGTTCAATTCAATTATTAAAGATAAAAATTATCATTTGTCGAATGATGCCCCAATTTACAGCAATTTCTAGATGTTAAAAATATAAAAAATGAACTGTTTGAAATTCACCACCCCGGCATTTTAGATACAGTGTACAGTTCATAAATATTTATAGATAAGGTGAAAGTAGCCTTTTTACAGAATATCAAGCTCTGCTCCATAAAAAGAGCTTATCTATAAAAAAAAAATAGCCCCTTTAAAGTTTTAATCAATTTACAAATTTGACCAAAATCCTTCTTTAAACAATTAGTAATCAATAGTTTGGTGCATCTTTGGCATGACAAAGTGGTTCAGTACACCTTCCCACCTAAATTTAATAAATATATATGCTTCACAAGAAACAGCCAACATATAATGTTGACAAAGATACATGAATTACAATTAGGGGTTGTCACTAAACCACTAGGCCAAGCAAACGGCATCAACAATTTAACAGCATATTTAAATAAGCACAGATATAAAAAAAAAATCAGATTTATGTGCATTTGAACCCCTATGTGATCTTGGACAAACCAGTATGTTCTATTTGTCGGTGTGTTCCTGACCTTGGATGTATCGGTACGTCCTGACGATCATGTGCCACCACGACTACAGCCTCAATGAAGGTGCCTGCTGATTTTTGATGGCATAACACCTGAATTCGTTGCCATGGGGGGAAATTCACCACCCCTCTGCAGCTACGATCGCTGTGATTGGCTGTTTAATTCTGAACAGCCAATCACAGCATTTTAAATGTTTTAGGTAATGAAATTGCCTGAAACCTTGATGTCCAGCTATGATTGGTACTAAAGCATCACCTACAGCTGCTGAGTGCTGATCAGTGAGACACATCACTGATTTGCGTCCGTGATTGCTTTTGGCAAGGACATTTTTTCCCTCTCCATTCCTCTCCTCTTTTGCACCATCTCCAGGTGTGCATCCAATAGCCACCGAGCCACTGATCAGTGACATTCATTACTGATCACCATCCGCGCTCCCTTTTGTCTAGCACTTTAATTTCATGTCCCCTTCCATTTGGCAACCCATCTGTGTGTGCATCTTGCAGCTGCCAAGCTACTAAGCAGTAACCAACATCACTGATCTGCACCCCTTCCGTGCGTGCATCTTGCAGCTGCCAAGCTACTGAGCTGTGACCAACCGTCACTGATCGGCATCCTTACTCACTTTTAGCCAAGACCTTTTTTCTTATCCATTTTTCTCTTCCCCTTTTGCACCACTTATGTGCATGTGTCACACAACCACTTGCCACTGATCAGTGATGCACATCACTAATAGGAGTCTGTGCTCTCTTTTGGAAAGGACTTTTTTTACATTTCCTTTTAATCACCCCTCCTTTTTTCACCACATCAGTGCAAGTGTTTTCATCCATTGAATGCTGATCAGATACACACATCACTTATCGACATCTGATTTTTATTTTCTGTACAGTTTGATCTTTCCTTCTATGTCTTTATCTGTGAGATAAATTACTCCCATGTCCTGGATGCAGGGGGAGGGGAAATCAAATTAGCATGGTCAGGAGCAGGGTCAGATCAGGGACTCAGGCCGCCACACCATTAAAGGTACCCCTGAGATAAGGGAAAGCAAAGGGCTCCCTAGCTTGAGAAATAGATCAAGGTGCCCTGGTTTCCCATGATCCCATACTCACCATGACATTATAGCTGGCTCAACTTTATATTCCAGCATGGATCAAATTGTGGCACTATCAAAGCAGTTGCAGACCTTTTCTCCCCAGGTGGCTTAATTAAAGAGGGTAGTACAGCAACAAGCACAGTCCGCCACATCAGCACAATCTGTTCTGGTTGCCGAATCCCCTGAGCCCACACTGCCCCTCCTGGAAATACTGGTAAACCAGACATGGTCAGCATACCCACTGAGGTAGTGTCTGAATGGGTGAATAAAGTTGGTATCCCACCTTATCCTTTGGGCAGAGAGTGTTGCATGGGTTTATGACCCATTAAACACTGTGCTGACAAGGGGAGTGCTAGACCCCAGAGATGGGGCGCACTTAAAGGAGGTACTTGCACCCATGTATGTATACCCAGAGGGGAAGAGACTCAAATGCGATACCCAGTACATATAAAGCCTTCTGTATTAAGCCTGAATGCGGTTTAAATGAGTAATCATACTGTAGACATAATATATGAGGATCCACAATAATAATTCCCCCCTTTTAAAAAAAAAATTATATATATTTTTTCAAATAAATTATTAAAGCACTAGCATGAGCTATAATAGGATGTATTTTCCCTTAATAAACTAATATACATCAGTGCCTTAATCATAAATATAGAATGGTTATACCTAAAATAACTAACTAATTAAATTTTGGAATAATAAATAAGACCAAAGTGTAGTGTTAAAATGAACGAAGAGTTGTTTAATAATGGAGACCGTAAACCACCAGCGCGCATGTGTGGGAGTAGCATCATGGTGGAGGTTCTGCTTCTGGTGATCCATAGCAATGGTGATGCATGGAGCGGCTCGCGCAGGCGCAGAAGCCATTTCCGCAAAGCCGCGCCACACCGAGCGGCACATGGGAATAATACATGCCCTGGTAAGTGATTTCTGTATCTTAATTAATTATATAGGCAGCTGTGATGGGAGTGCCCAATTAGATCTAATGTACATGAGAACACTAAAATGATAAGGTGGTTTGCACTAATGTTGGATTGACACGATATGTAATACTATATGACACATTGTGATGAACTGTATAATATATGGAATATGAAACATAGGTTTTGTATAGGTTTTTACACTTTATTGATAACTGAAATGTAAATGAGATGATATGTATAAAAACCCCAGCACTTACAATGAATGGCTGCTGGAAGAAAGTCCATGTGACTAAGGCTGGCGTCACACTGTGGTCAGGTCCGATCCAGGGCTGTCAGGGGTGAACCTGACAGCCCCGGCCTGGATCTGGACACCGGTCCGGTGTGTAGCCGGATGCTGCAGAGCTCAGCTGTCCCCTGCGAAGTGGTGCTGAACTGATTCACAGCGGGCAGCTCCCTGGTGCTGAAGTTCAGCGTAGCTCATGCTGAAATTCAGCCGCAGGTGTTCGGTTCCTGGATCCTCCCAGATCGGGGCAATCCGGCCCCATAGACTCCTATGTTAGTGAGCGCCACATTGCCCCGGATCCAGGAGGATATGGGAGAATCCGATTTGGGGAGTTTTTCTTCCCGGACACAAAAATGCAGCATGCTCCGATCTTGTGTCCAGGAGAAAAATCCGATTCCTCCTGCATTCTCCCGGACACATGGAAACCGGATGGCAGAGAGTTGCCATCCGGCCACATAGGGTTGCATGGGGTGAAAATTGGGTCCGGGGCTGTCCGGTTTACACCGCAGTGTGAAGCCAGCCTGAAACGTCGTAACTTTGCCTGAAGGCCTAATAAAGGCTAAATACTGTACATCTTAAAGGAGCGCTGCAGTTTTTTTGTTATGGGATAGATAGATAGATAGATAGATAGATAGATAGATAGATAGATAGATAGATAGATAAATCAAATAATGGTTATTGAGCAGCGTTTCTTTGTAGCTATAGCTAGGTGCTTGTCAGTCCTTGAGGTGGTGTCCAGCCACCTATAATATACAGGTCCTTATGAATAAAGGCTGCAGCACTCAATTTCAGTTGTTATTCGCCTTTAATGGCCTTCAGGCAAAGGTAGCGACGTTTCGGTCAGTGGTGACCTTTTTCCAGCAATCACTTACTGCAAATGCTGGAGACTATATAGATCCTCCAATGTTCAATCTTGTTAACTAATCAACTATTTTACATACATTTTTACAATACATTTGTGACTAAAACTTATATCATACATTTTCCTTGTGTCCATTATATACATATGGTTATTTTCTGATTATATTGTGATACATGTTCCACATTACTCAGAGTTATATCCATAAGTGCACAAAGTGGGTTAATTGGCAGCCAGGTGCCCGCTTAATTAATTAATTAAGTTTTAGTCACAAATGTATTGTAAAAATGTATGTAAAATAGTTGATTAGTTAACAAGATTGAACATTGGAGGATCTATATAGTCTCCAGCATTTGCAGTAAGTGATTGCTGGAAAAAGGTCACCACTGACCGAAACGTCGCTACCTTTGCCTGAAGGCCATTAAAGGCGAATAACAACTGAAATTGAGTGCTGCAGCCTTTATTCATAAGGACCTGTATATTATAGGTGGCTGGACACCACCTCAAGGACTGACAAGCACCTAGCTATAGCTACAAAGAAACGCTGCTCAATAACCATTATTTGATTTATGTATCTTCTTGAGATATAGCGATTCTTCAACATGGATCCAGGTAAAAGTTTTTTCACAGAAGACGATGAAAGCCGTATTCTCAAGGGAGCTGAAGGAAACACAGAATTTCTGAGTATACCCTCTGTAATATCACTAAAACGCAAGTATGAAAGTGATTCTAAGAAAATGTTGTCTCTGGAGATGCATTTAATTATGCTAGGGCAATATTATAAAAATAAGAAGATCCCTAGAGGATTAAGGTCTAATATTAATCCAACTTTGTTTTTGGAAGATAAAGAGTTTTGCACCAAATTTATGGCTTTATCAAACAAATATGCGATGGAGATAATGTTACTGAACATGGAACATATACAACTAGAAGTAACCAGATTAAGAGACATCATTAAAGAGATAGAAAATGAACTCTCGAGTATATTAAAAGAGGAGGATTATATAAAGTTTAAAGAGTCTATTAAGATCAAATTAGACAAACAGAGGAAAGACACTGAGGAAACAAAAAGACAGAAATGGGCTCGAGATACGGAAGATTACCGTGTTGGATTAGTATACAACTGGCAAAGAGATGGCCAGAATAAATGGCAAAGAAGAGGTCATTATAGACATTTCATTCACAATAATATGAAAACAACTGTCTTCTCCAATAAATTGTCTAACCTTCATTTGTGCAGACCAAGGACAAAATCTAGAGGACGAAGAGGAGGGCGGAAACAACATCGCCAGCAGAAAAAAGAAAGACAAACAAAAGGGGCAACAGAACAAAGGGAACCGAAAGAAGGATCACAGCTGATTGTCAACTTATCTGGTAAAGAACTCTCGCTCAGCCAAACTGAGATCTTGGAAAAAGGGTTGTCATATTGTATGTCCACACATGTTAATTGGTTTGTAGTGGAAAAAGAAATGCATCAATTCTTTAGAAATATTCGTCTTAAGTATCATTTTCATGACAAAATCCCAATCAAAGGGCAATCTACTAGTGAGTTAGACCTAAAGAGATTGGGTATCCAACGTAAAAGTGATTTCATGCCAGAAGATAATATCCCCATAATAGAGGCCTTTGAACAAGCGGTTAAACAGGAAATAAAAATTTTGAGAGAAGCCACCAAAAAAGAATTAGTGAGGCCAAATGTAACAAAAGAACAATTTCAGGCGGTACAGGAACTTGTCCATGATGGCGGTTTGATAATCAAACCAGCTGACAAAGGGGGAGCAACCGTCATCATGGACAAGGAAACCTATCTAAAGGAAGTCTACAGACAGTTAGACGATAATCAGGTGTATAAAAAACTACAGAAGGATCCCAAATTTGATATACAAAAGAATATACAAAAAATACTCAGTACTGCATTGGTAGGAGGGACTATTGACCAAAATCTACATGACTTTCTGTTTGAAAAAAATCCTGTGACACCAGTTTTATATTTGGTTCCTAAAATCCATAAATCGTTGATAGATCCACCAGGAAGGCCCATTGTGGCAGGAATAAATTCTATATTTTATAAACTTGGGATTTTTCTGGAGAAAGTCATGAGCCCTTTTGCAAATGAAGGGAAGTCGTATATAAAAGATACGGGTCATTTCCTTGAAAACCTAACAAGGTACAAAGAGCAAACCAAATTTATGGGGAATAATGAGTATATATTGGCTTCTTTTGATGTAACATCATTATATACGTCAATAAAACATGAAATGGGAATCAAAGTAATTGCAGATTTTTTAAAAAACACTAATTACACCGATCCATGCAAACAGCTGATCATTGATTTACTGGAGGTGGTTCTTAAACAGAACTACTTTATGTTTGGTGATGAATTCTTCTTACAATTGATGGGCACCGCTATGGGTGCCCGTATGGCATGTTCATATGTGGGGGCGGTTATGGTCTATTTGGAGGAAAATTACGTCTACAACTCCCACCACTTCTCCCAAGTAGAGAGGTGGTGGAGGTATGTGGACGATATTTTCATCATATGGAAGGGAAGTGAAAAGGAACTTATGTCCTTTTACAACTACATGAACACTATAGATGACACAATAAAGTTCACAGAGGTGCATTCCTTGACAGAGATGCAATTTCTGGATGTCAGAGTATTTTTGAAGGAGGGCCTAATTAACACGACACTCTTCGTAAAAGCCACGGACAAAAATAAGTTACTCCATTTTTCCAGTGGACATCCGAATAGCCTTAAAAAGGCGATTCCATATGGACAAATGATTAGAGTCAACAGAATTGTGAGTGATGAAAGAGAGAAAGATCTTGAAATAGAAAAATTGATCGAGAAGTTTAGGCAAAGGGGGTACCCAGATATAATCCTTAAACAACAAAAGAAAAGGCTAATAAGTGGAACAACTAGAGAAAATAAAGAGAAGAAAAGGATTCCTTTGACACTAACATATGGAGAAGAGACAAAAAACATAGTGGGCATAGTCCGAAAGCATTGGAGTATGCTAGAGAAATGTTTACCCCAAATAGAAGAGTATCAAAACACTCCTCTGGTGTCGTACAAGAAAGGGAAAAAATATGAAAGATCTACTGGTTAGATCTGACATTGGCACAATGAAGGTTGGTAGACAACTTACACTAACAGGGGAGAGAAGAACAGGTTGCTATCCTTGTGTCAGCTGTATCAATTGCTCGTTCATGATTAAAGGGAACAAATTTTGTCACCCCAAAACAGGTATTGAGTATAGAATTAAACAATTCTTAACCTGTAATTCTGACCATGTCATATACCTCTTGTCATGCCCCTGCCAATTGTGGTACGTAGGGGAAACCACTTTAGACTTTAAAATAAGAATTAGTCACCACCGCTATACAATACGCAAAAAGATTATGAATTTACCAGTATCAAAGCATTTTGCGGAAGCCAACCATAAAGAAAAGGACTTAAAATTTAGGCTAATTGATATGGTGCCAATGCCAAGAAGGGGCGGAGATAGGGTTGGATTACTAAAAACCAGAGAATTAGAATGGATACATAGACTGCAAACTCTAAAGCCGGAGGGACTCAATGTAGATTTTAAGTTACATACAGCACTCTGAGAATTGGCAACCATCTAGAAATCTGTGTATTTTAATCACTTTTGATGCACTGTCACTGAATATCATGATTTTAATACATATGTTCTCCTACCTTTTATTTTCTATATAGGTGAATGCATGAAGTGGGAAACTGGTACACCGGGTGCCTGCAGCTCAAGTCATGTTTTGGACGAAAATACAGCACGCACAGCGTAATTTGTAAACACATACACATTTTTCATAGGATTTTGTCAAAAATAATTTTTTACAATTTTTTTACACTTATTAATACACACTATTTATTAATAGAGGTATGAGATTCATTGAATAATAAATAAACAAAAATAATTGATAAAAATATATTCTCTTGTTTTTTATGACGGAAAAATGGATTATACATATAAAAAATTTTTTTGGCACATTAAAGACTATAATCAGAGTAGCACAAAGGGAGTCCTCGGTATTCCTTGGGCAGGGGGTGCAAAGGGAGTGAACATGCCCCTGGGCACCGTACTGACAGGGGAGTGCTACAACCCGAAATCGGGATGCACTTTGAATTGGGAACCCGATGCACTTATGAATTAAGTCTCAGGTGCACAAATGTATTTAATCCAGGTGAAGGGAAAATACATGGATAGTTTTCTCCCTGTGTCACCTCTATATGAGAGTAAAAACAAGAGATATAGAATTTAGCACTGTCACTTTAAGAAGGCACTTTTTCTAATATACAAATTTTAACTTTAAAAAGAAGCCACTGTTTACTTAATTATGGTAGCACTTATTTAAGAATGGATAGCCACTATTTTAAAGAAAATTAAACAATTTTTAAGATTATATATAAAGAGGAAAGGAAATATTATGGAAGCGCACGGCCGGACGCTGTACTGGTACGGCGCATGCGCGCGAGCCCGAACACAGAGTGGAATGGGCTTCCGGTAATAGCGAGTAACTAAGGACGCGCATCCAGCAAACGCATGCGCAGTGCAGTATAAACAACGCCGACATGGCGGCGCGCAGCCAGAGAGAGGCTGCACATGGCGAACAACACGCTGGGGTAATGTACAATAGATATGATTAATTAAGCGGGCACCTGGCTGCCAATTAACCCACTTTGTGCACTTATGGATATAACTCTGAGTAATGTGGAACATGTATCACAATATAATCAGAAAATAACCATATGTATATAATGGACACAAGGAAAATGTATGATATAAGTTTTAGTCACAAATGTATTGTAAAAATGTATGTAAAATAGTTGATTAGTTAACAAGATTGAACATTGGAGGATCTATATAGTCTCCAGCATTTGCAGTAAGTGATTGCTGGAAAAAGGTCACCACTGACCGAAACGTCGCTACCTTTGCCTGAAGGCCATTAAAGGCGAATAACAACTGAAATTGAGTGCTGCAGCCTTTATTCATAAGGACCTAGATAGATAGATAGATAGATAGTTTGCAATGTTTTTCTTTCACGTTACATGGTAATAAATCTTGTAATAACATTTCAGCCAACTGCTTTGAACAACATTGATTGTCATTGTAATGGCAAAGAAAAAGTATTGCTAGAATACATTATATCAACTTAATAAATGAATTACTCAGCTTTGTGCAATAATGACCATTTAATAGGGGTAAGCTGCTGTAAATTGCTTTCTGGCATGGATCTGTAGAGCAAACACAGGGCCAACTTGTCTCATTATCTTTACCATTAATTGTGGAGCTAAAAGCTGCACTTAATGAAAAACAGAAGCTGCAAAAACAATCAGATACAGAGTCTATATTGACTGTAGGGAGATAATGTAGATTGAAAAACTGGTGCTAAGCTAATGACCGTGCTCAAATCCTTACTAAAAATGACGTTTAACATTTATTTAATAATATTAGAAATATTTTTGATATTTTCAATATCTTCTTTTAGGGATAACTATTGAAATATTGCTAGTTTAAATGTTCTATATTAGCTTGTATGTTCAATAGCGATGTGTTTAAAATATTATTGATAATTAACAGTAAAATTGCATTATTTTTATATACAGTATATTTGTATGCAATACTTTGCAATACTTTTCCATCTCTGTATGTGGCAGGTGTAATTGTAAAATGAGGTGTTCCATTTTTAATGTGGCTGCAGTCGCTGAATGAGCTGTCAAGTGTTCATGCTATGCATCACCAATGAGACAAGTGGGTGAAATCAAATTTTAATTGAAGTAGCATACATAATGACTACAAATAGTGTAATTACTTCCAGTCTAAGATTTTTACAATGGTTGCTTGTGTGCAGTGTGAAATGTATTCGGATATTATACTATCAAATAAGTAAGGAACAAACAGCTGTACCATTTATATTCCACAATTTTATGAAGAGCAAAGATTTTCAATTCAACATTTGTACAGTTTAGAAATGTTATAATTACCGTAGATAGTACAGTGTTAACATTTTAGTATGGTAACACGTTTCTTGTTAACATCACCAAATGGAATGACTATGTAATTAAGGGCATAAGGGATATTATGGCATCACCTGCCACTTAAAGAGGTTTTCTGACCCCGAAATCAAAACATATTTTTCAGCTAATCTGTGCTGTAGGTTAGAGTCGGCGTATGACTCACACAAGTGCAATTCGAGAAAATCACGTATTACACTGGGTGCAAGTGAAACATTACAGTGTACTTTGATTTCATCAGTTTGCAGTGCGATATATGCAGAGACAGGCAAATGAGGAGGTAACTACAATATGTGCCGGAGTTACAATCGTACCCAGGCCCTGGAACCCAGGGTGCCCCAAAAGTACCTTTGAGCTATAGAAAAAGACTAATGTTATTAAAGATTTGCAAAAATTGAGGGCCCTGTTGGAGCTTTGGCATCGGGGCCCATGAGCTTCAGGTTATGACACTGGATTTTAACCTCTCGTTCTCCGCATCTGAGATCTGATTGCAGGATTACATCACAGATATACAGTCATATGAAAAAGTTTGGGCACCCATCTTAGGCTGGGGTCACACATAGAAGTCCATTTTTGGAAGTGATTTTCATCACCAATCCGTTTTTTATAGGGTGCTTTTTGAGCCTCCTGCACCCCTGAACGTTTTTGGACTTAGTCATTTTTTCATTAAAAACGCATATGCGTTAACGCATGCGTTAACGCAGGTGCCTATATGTGCCATGCGTTAAAGCATGCGTTTCCCATAGGGCCCCATGTTAAAAAAACGCATGCATTTTTTAACTGATGCCAAAAACGTTGCTAGCAGCGTTTTTGGCTCAAAAACAGACAGAGCAATGTTTTGAGGTCCAGAAAAAAACGGACAGGGTGTTTATTACATCCAATCCGTTATTCTATCAGTTTTTGGACAAAAATGGACAAATTTTTTGGAAAAAAATGACAAAAATGAGGCCAAAAATGGACCAAGGGCTTATGTGTGCCCCCAGCCTTAATCTTACTAATTTTTTTTGTTTAAAATTGGGTTTTTGCAACAGCTATTTCAGTGTGATATGTGTAATAATTGATGGACACAGTAATATTTCAGGGAGATATATGTAATAATTGATGGACACAGTAATATTTCAGGATTGAAATGAGGTTTATTGTAGTAACCAAAAATGTGAAATATGCATTATTTCAAAATTTGACAGGTGCAAAAGTATGTGCACCTCAACAGAAAAGTGACATTAATATTTAGTAGATCCACCTTTTGCAAAAATAGCAGCCTCTAGTCACTTCCTGTAGCTGTTAATGAGTTCCTGGATCCTGGATGAAGGTATTTTGGACCATTCCTCTTTACAAAACAATTCCAGTTCAGTTAAGTTTGATGGTTGCCGAGCATGGACAGCCCGCTTCAAAACATCCCACAGATGTTCAATGATATTCAGGTCTGGGGACTGGGATGGCAATTCCAGAACATTGTAATTGTTCCTCTGCATGAATACCTGAGTAGATTTGGAGCGGTGTTTTTGGATCATTGTCTTGCTGAAAGATCCATCCCCGGCGTAACTTCAACTTTGACACTGATTCTTGAACATTATTCTCAAAAGTCTGCTGATACTGAGTGGAATCCATTCGACCCTCAACTTTAACAAGATTCCCGATGCCGTCATTGGCCACACAGCCCCAAAGCATGATGTACCCTCCTCCAAATTTGACAGTGGGTAGCAAGTGTTTTTCTTGGAATGCTGTGTTTTGTGGCGCCATTCATAACGCCTTGTTGTATGACCAAACAACTCAATCTTTGTTTCATCAGTCCACAGGACCTTCTTCCAAAATGAAAATGGCTTGTCCAAATGTGCTTTTGCATACCTCAGGCGACTCTGTTTGTGGCGTGCATGCAGAAATGGCTTCTTTCGCATCACTCTCCCATACAGCTTCTCCTTGTGCAGTGTGCGCTGTATTGTTGACGGATGCACAGTGACACCATCTGCAGCAAGATGATGCTGCAGGTCTTTGGAGGTGATCTGTGGATTGTTCTTGAATGTTCTCACCATGATGGGTATTCCGATATGGCAGCCACTAGCGGTGCTGCCGCCCGCTCTCCTCACTGCTCGGTCTACCTCATTCGCCGTCACCGCTCTGACCCCCTCTTTGCCCTCCATGCTCCCCCTTTGCCGCTCTGATTCCACCCCCCAACCAAGCCTGTTCACACCCCCGCCCGATGTTACCGTTGTCGGCTGAACGGTAATGAAGGACAATCTGTCTGGAGCATATCATGTGACAAGTCCTGTGTGATGCTCCCGGTCACTTTAGCCCACCCTGTCACATGACCCACTCCATACAGATTGTCCTCCATTAGCATTCAGTCAGCAACGATAACATCGGACGGGGGGGGCAGAGCAGTAAGGGGGAGGATGAACACATGTGTGTTTGTGTATATATGTATATGTGTGTGAGGCACCGTCGACATGGTCCCCATGGCCGAGCCGCATCACATGCAGAATCAGGGTATGATCCTGTTCACACTGGCCAGTTTGATAGTGGATGACTCTGTGAGAACCTATCCGGAACACAAGTAGTTAAATGTGATAGTGTGTGCTGTAATGCTGAAACATTCAGGAGACTAATGAGCGGCTGTGAGTGACTCATGAGACCAATGAGGCTCTGAGGAATGTAAGGGGTGCTGATTGCTGACAGCCCAGGTGGTTGTGTCAGAGTGGGCGTGGCAGGCACGATAAGAGCCTGCCAGTTGAGTGATTGTGCGAGTTCACAGACTTGTGAGATCAGTATGACCCTGATCACCAGCCAGAGTGCAGAGCAGTCCAGGGCTCTGTGTGCATGAATAGGATGGGAGCATGCTAGCTCCATGCTGGTGCCTAGGACCGAGGTCGTGGCAGCACCTGGAGGGGGAAGCCGTGACTGACCCGGTGGACGCTGGACCAGACATATCTCAACCATGCGCCCGGGAAGGAGCCCGTGGGGATGCCTGGTGGACCTGTGCCACAGGTAATGAGACCCGGATCTGTGCCCGGTAAGACAGCAGTCCCGTGTGACAGAGTGAGCTGTGTGTAAATCATGCCAGGCATGCGTAGCCGCCATTAGGTTTGACTAGTTAGTCAGTGAAGGACCTGTTGAATTCTATATGTATTTTATGGCTTTTTAAGACCCAGCGATTGTATGTAGCCCTTCGGGAGGCAAATGTATGTAGCCCTTCGGGAGGCGATTTTATGAAGTGTGCCAGGCGGGCATAGACCGCCCCTGGGTCCGACTCAGAGTAGTCAGTTAAAGGACCTGATGAACCAGAATGTATGTAGCCCTTCGGGAGGCGAATGTATGTAGCCCTTTGGGAGACGAATGCATGTAGCCCTTCGGGAGGTGATTTTATGAAGTGTGCCAGGCGGGCATAGACCACCTTTGGGTCCGACTCAGAGTAGTCAGTTAAAGGACCTGATGAACCGGAATGTATGTATGTACAAGGGGTCAGATACAAGGGTTAATAGGGCTCCTATAGTAGGGTAACGGATGGTTGTCCCGGGTACTAAGGTTTGCCAATCCCTGTTCTGAACCCAGAGGTGCCACAGTCCATGGATGTCTATATGATGGGCTGTGAGCGTGTGAAAGGACGTGTGTGGTCCATCGTGGCTTATAGGATGGATCACATACTGTGTGTAAGAACCCGGTCAGGCTGGAGTCAGTATGGAGCTGGGAAAATAAAGCCAGGCGGCTGGTTCGCCATTGGGACCCATAGGGCCCGTTGATATGGTAACTAATGTATTGTTAAATGTATGTGAAATGCAGACATAGTCCAGAGACCGTAGCCACAACGGGAGCGGTTGTTAGAGCTCAGGTTGTTACAGGTTCCGTGTTACTATAATCGTTATGTGCAATATAGGTGTTATGTAATGTTATATGTAAATGTATGGTGTATTTATGTAAGGTGTTTATAATCAATGTGCAGTGTGTCAAACATGCTACCCGGGTTATGTTGTTAATATGTGAAAAATAAACGGGTAGACATTGGTTAAATTAAAAACACATGTTTTTGTCGTTATTCAAGCAGGTTCCCCGGGTGCCACCTCACAGTGTGTATGTATGTATATGTCTATGTGTATGTATATATATGACTTTGTGTGTATGTATGTACAGTGCCTTGTGAAAGTATTCGGCCACCTTGAACTTTTCAAAATGTTGCCACATTTCAGGCTTCAAACATAAAGATATAAAATTCTAATTATTTTGTGAAGAATCAACAACAAGTGGGACACAATCGTGAAGTGCAATGACATTTATTGGGTATTTTAAACTTTTTTTTTTAAATAAAAAACTGGAAAGTGTGGCGTTCAATATTATTCGGCCCCCTTGAGTTAATACTTTGTAGTGCCACCTGTTGCTGCAATTACAGCTGAAAGTTGCTTGGGGTATGTCTCTATCAGTTTTGCACATCGAGAGACTGAAATTCTTGCCCATTCTTCCTTGCAAAACAGCTCAACTCAGTGAGTTTGGATGGAGAGAGTTTGTTAACAGCAGTTTTCAGCTCTTTCCACAGATTCTCAATTGGATTCAGGTCTGGACTTTGACTTGGCCATTCTAGCACCTGGATATTTTTATTGTTGAACAATTCCATTGTAGAATTTGCTTTATGTTTGGGATCATTGTCTTGTTGGAAGATAAATTTCCGTCCCAGTCTCAGGTCTTTTGCAGACTTCAAGAGGTTTTGTTCCAGAATGGTCCTGTATTTGGCTCTGTCCTTCTGTCCATCTTACCTGTCCCTGCTGAAGAAAAGCAGGTTCAAACCATAATGCTGCCACCATGTTTGACAGTATGGATGGTGTTTTGAGGGTGATGAGCTGTGTTGCTTTTATGCCAAACATATCATTTTGCATTGTAGCCAAAAAGTTCGATTTTGGTTTCATCTGACCAGAGCACCTTATTCCACATGTTTGGTGTGTCTCCCAGTTGGCTTGTGGCAAACTTCAAACGAGACTTTATATGGATATCTTTGGAAAATGGCTTTTTTCTTGCCACTCTTCCATAAGTGCCAGATTTGTGCAGTGTACGACTGACTGATTGCTGTCCTATGGACAGACTCTCCCACCTCAGCTGTAGATCTTCAGTTCATCCGGAGTGATCATGGGTCTTTTGGCTGCATCTTTAATCAGTCTTCTCCTTGTTCGAGATGAAAGTTTAGAGGGATGGCGGGGTCTTGGTAGATTTGCAGTGGTCTGATACTCCTTCCATTACAATATGATCGCTTGCACAGTGCTCCTTGAGATGTTTAAAACTTGGGAAATCTTTTTGTATCCAAATTCGTCTTTAAACTTCGCCAGAACAGTATCTCAGACCTGCCTGGTGTGTTCATTGGTCTTCATGATGCTCTTTGCACTTGAAACAAAACCCTGAGACTATCACAGAGCAGGTGCATTTATATGGAGACCTGATTGTGACTCACCGTGGCCGGGGACTCCGGTTTAGACAGGCTGTAGCTCCTTCCTCCTTGTCACGGGTGGGCCGCACCTGCCGGTAGTGAGGCCCGGTTGAGTGCAGATCAAAAGTTGAAGACGTCTTGTAGGAACAGATTAAAGGGGTTAATTTATTCGTGACGCCACCTGTGAGTAGTTCGGTAAGTCCTACCGACGCTGCGGAACCTCCGGGGGATGGATAGCAACAAGATGGAATGCTCCCCACAGGCTGAGCGGTGATCCCCGGAGGCTGGAGCTACTTAAGATGTTGTGCGGCAGCTGCGGTTACCTTGTGTGTGGACGGATGCAATCATAAGGACGCACGGACACTGAAAGTCTCTGTAACGGGTCTTTACTGTAACCAGCAGGCAGTACATGGTATACAGTTAACGGGTAGTAGACCGGGCGGACTCAGCAGTGATAGGTGTCCCCCAGAGATCCGTAGTGTTCCTCCATTCTAGCTAAGTATTTGCCATTGTCGTCCAGGAATACCAGGTCGGGTACGGGGAGGCTGCTTCAATCCCTATCCAAGATGTACGTTATGGATGTTCTGGGGAGCCTTGGATCCCTCGGTTGGTACACCGCTGGTTAGCCGACTGGAATTTGGCTGGTGGTGGGGTGCTCCTGTAAAGCTGCTCCTCCACGCTCCTGGTTCGCGTAGCAGAGGTGAACTGCTGCCAGCTTCGGTACCAGTGAACCGGCTGTGAGTTGGGCACGGGGGTCTTTTGGAACCCGTGGTTGGTGATGCCCGATCCCGGTTTTTGAGGCCTCAGGTGCTAACACCAGACCGGTGACGGCCCGGGGGCTGCACGAGGTGCAGAGCCCCCGCTCCTACTCCAAGTTCAAGTCTGTGTGTGTCTCTTCTCTAGACTCGACTCTAAGGCTGCGCTCACACAGTGCGTATTTTGACGCGTATTTTTACGCGCGTATTTTCTCCAGAAGAATGTGCATCTGTATTTCCCAGCAAAGTCAATGGACATTCACTTTTGCCATTCACACGTCGCGTATTTTTACGCTGTGTAAAAAAAATGAACATGTCAATTCTTTCCAGTTTTTTACGCGCGGGTTTTCCATAGGCCCCATTATAAGTACTGGAAATACGCGCGTAAAAAAACACAGTCGCGTATTTTTAGGCGCGTAAAAATACGCGCACGTAAAAATACGCAACGTGTGAACGCAGCCTTAGGCTACATTCACACATTTGCGTATTTTGCTGCGCTTTTTTGCACGCGCTTTTTGCCGCGTTTTTGGGCCGCGCAAAAAAGCACAGCAAAATACGCGAGTGCCCGGAACGCCCCTCTGACATCACCACAGGTCCTGTCAGAAGAGATCTCACTTGGAACCGGGGATAGCACAGCGGCAAAAGGCGTCGGACAGGTGAAGTATTGATTCTTTTTTATTTTTCAGACACTTGCTTTTGTTTAATTTAGATTTCACAGTGTATATTAATACACTGAAATCTAATGGACGGCCACAGCTGTCACAGAGGGGAGAAGGAAGCAGGATTCTTCCTCCCCTCTGGGAGAATACGCAGAAGTAGCTGCGTAAACAATTGACATATCAATTGTTTACGGAGCTGCGTTTTCTCCCAGAAAACGCACTGCGTATTTTTACGCAATGTCTGCACTGCAAAGTGAATTTCCCATTCACTTTGCAGGCAGACAAAAGGCACATTGCGTATTTTGAAAAGCGCGCGTAAAAAAACGCGGCAAAATACGCAATGTGTGAATGCAGCCTTACTCTCCTCTAGACTAACTGTACTTCTCCTACACTACCCTTGCAGTCCGCCCACCAGGACCTTGGATTGGCCCTCTATGTTAAGTGATGCATGCAGGGTTTGGATCTCTAAGTTAACCATATGACTTCTGGGTCGGAGAATATTGCGGCTGCATTTATGGCTGCAATACCCTTCTGTGACGCACTCGTTGCGGGGCGCCACAATTGCACACAGGTGGATTCTATTTATCATTACCAATCATTTAGGACAACATTGGATCATTCAGAGATCCTCACTGAACTTCTGGAGTGAGTTTGCTGCACTGAAAGTAACGGGGCTGAATAATATTGCACGCCCCACTTTTCAGTTTTTTATTTAAAAAAAAAGTTTAAAATATCCAATAAATTTCGTTCCACTTCACAATTGTGTCCCACTTGTTGTTGATACTTCACAAAAAAATTAAAATTTATATCTTTATGTTTGGAGCCTGAAATGTGGCAAACGGTTGAAAAGTTCAAGGGGGGCAAATACTTTCACAAGGCACTGTATGTGTATGTATGTATATGTGTGTGTGTATGACGTGACCCCCTGCATGTGTATATGTATGTGTGTGTATATATGTGTATGTGTATATGTGTGTGTGTGTATGATGTGACCAGCCATGTGTGTATATGTGTGTGTGTGTATGACATTACCCGCTGCGTGTGTATACATGTGTAGATGTATGTATATGTGTATGTATATGTGTGTGAGTGTATGTGCATTACATGACCAGTTAATTGTGTATCTGTGTGTGTGACATGAACCTGTGTGTGTATACGTGTATATATGTATATATATATGTGTGTCAGGAAAATATGAATTCTTGTTATTGTTTTAGAAGACACAGAGCTCTAGAAGACCCTGTCTCTGGGCCAAAATTGGAGAAGGTCTCGTGGGACCCAAGCAGAGGGAGGAGACTGTCAAGCTGCGCATGTAGTAGGACCTAAGTGCAGTCTAAAAGGGGGAGGTGTCAGGAAAATATGAATTCTTGTTATTGTTTTAGAAGGCACTGAGCAGTTAAGGGGCGGACTATAGTGGTTCACACAAAAGACACTGGACACCAACACTGGATACCCGGTCTGTTCACCCAGACCCTATAAGAACTTACGCCAGCTAAGAGTTCGCGGTCACAGATTTGGGTCAGCTGAAACACTGCTGTGAACCACTTCCATCTTCTGCCCTCCCCATGGACTACAGAATTCAAGCTACAACAGTTTAGGTTTCTGTAAATGTAATCTCTTTTATTTCAATAACTGTTTATGCATATATGTAAATTGTCTCTTTTGTAATATATCTTATATCTTTTTGGAAACACTGCTAACTTTCTGGAGTAAAATTTACAAATTACTAGTTTCGTTCTTTATGTTCTATGAGCGAGCTGAATATGCTCCTCTCCATAAATTCATGTTACCAAGCGGGTTTCCAATCCACCTTTTAAGAGATCGGTGGTGGCAGCATAATTTTTGTATCTGTGTGATATTATGGCTTGAGGGTGGCTGGATTGAGGTATATATACATTCCTGGAAGGAACTGGTGGTATATATACATCCAGTCACATCACGTGCCACAATAGATGACATAAATTAGAGCAGCTGCGCACCTTTGCTTATCCTCTGTCAATACCCTGTTTGTCCCGCAGGATAAGAGGGCACCAGAGAGCTGCATTTCTTGACTAAGTTTGTGGCAATTGGTGGCAGAGCAGTGGACATTAGTGATCTGTTTTGAGCAATCTTTTTGACCTATCTTTTGTTTGTAAATCATGGTTGTAGATGGGGATTTCTGGTACAGCCAGCAAAAAAAGGACACTCTTGCTGCAATATGTAGGCATTGACCCCTTTGGCAAAAACAAGGTAGAAATGATCTCTTAACTGGTGCAACTTGAAGCAGAGCAAGCCCTTCACCAGGGCTCAGCAGAAACAGGGGCCAGCCAAAGTATAGAGAGTTCAGCTGTAGGGGTCCCACCTGTAGACCACGCTGCATCAGCGACCAGGGGAGCATGGACCCCCATCTGTAAGTGGCTCTACAGCAACTTCCCGCGGAGGATTATGAAGGATGGCTGAGGCTAATTCAGCAAAAACAGGAGCTTGCCAAGCGGCATGCCCAAGCCCAGCGAGAGGCTGAGAGAGCTGAACGGAAGCTGCAGACTGAGGCTCATGCTCAGAGAAACCATGAACTGCAGTTAGCCCAAGTCAGCATATCACCAGCTACATTAAGGAACGATGAGACAACAATGCGACAATGTTTAAACCCAGAGCATTTTCCAGTGATGTAAAAGAATGGGGACATTGAGAACTTTCTGAGGGTTTGCAGGGGACCCTCAGCAATATCTGCTCGGGGTTTGACATGGCTGAGTTCTCCTCCACCACGTGGTCCATCATGCTGTTATTCATCAGGACCAGCACTTACCATGGGGTAGCTACCACCGACCATGCAACAGTCTGGGACCTTCTTTAGGGCCCCATCAGGACAGTTAGGGGATTGATACAACCCAGGGAGCACCTGCCTTTCAGAACTAGACTTTTACTTGTGTGTATTTTTATATGTATTTATTCAGGCTTTTACCTTTTTGTAGATCATTAAAATTAACGTTTTATCATAATTTTTGGGTAATCTTTGACTACTATTTTTAACTAATGAACCCATTACATTATATGGAATTATGAATATATACGTTCCTGGCAGGAACTCTTGGTACATACATCCCATAATATCATGTGCCACAATAGAGTACATAAATTAGAGCAGCTGCACATATTTGCGTATTCTCTGTCAATAACGTGTTTGGCCAGCAGGATAAGAGGGCGTCAGAGAGCTGCAGGTCTTGACTAAGTTCATGACAATATTTGTACGATGTGACCCATGCATGCATATATGTGTGTGTGTGTGTATCATGTGAACCGCTGCATATGTATGTTTATATATGTGTGATGTGTGTGTATGTATATACTGTACATGTGTGTGTGTGTAATTGATGTGACCTGCCGCAAGTATATGTGTATATATATATGTGTGTGTGTGTTCATTTGTGTATATGTGTATGTCTATGATGTGATGTGGCATATGATGTCATACACATATACACACATATATACACATGCGGCAGGTCATGCCATATACACACACACACTCACACATATATACATACACATACGTATATACACATACACACATGCAGTGGGTCACTTTATACACACATATATACATGCCGTGAGTCACGTTATACACACACATATATACACATATACACACTCGGCGGGTCATGTAATGGAGCGGCTCACGTCATAGGCTGGGGTTCCACATAAGCCCTCAGTCCGTTTTTGGCTTCAGTTTTCTCATTTTTTTTTTCTAAGTCCAAAAACTGACAGAAAAACGGATTGGGTGTAATAAACACCCTGTCCGTTTTTCTATGGAGCTCCAAACATTGCCCTGTCCGTTTTTGAGTCAAAAACGTTGCATGCAACGTTTTTGGCATCAGTTAAAAAACGCATGCGTTTTCATGCGTTTTTTTTAACATGGGGCCCTATGGGAAACGCATGCGCGAACGCATGCAAACGCGCACTTGCGTTTGCGCATGCGTTCGCGCATGCGTTTTTTTAATGAAAATTCCAAAAACGTTCAGGAGTGCAGGAGGCTCAAAAAGCACCCAGAAAAAAACGGATTGGTGATGAAAATCACTTCCAAAAACGGATTTCTATGTGTGACCACAGCCATACACATACACTACCGTTTAAAAGTTTGGGGTCAGTTAGAAATTTCCTTATTTTTGAAAGAAAAGCATTTTCTTTATTAAGCTAATATTAAATGAATCAGAAATACATTCTTTACATTGTTAATGTGGTAAATGACTATTCTAGCTGCAAACATCTGGTTTTTAATGCAACATCTACATACTGTAGGTGTATAGAGGCCCATTTCCAACAACCACTAATCCAGTGTTTTAATGGTACATTGGCATTGTCCACACTCCTGCGCTTCAGTATTTAGCGCTTAATACTTAGATTCTGGCAGAGAAGCGCAGGTGCGTGTATGCCTCCGCCTCCAGCAGACGCTGTCCCTGGTTACCCGATGTGTATCGTGGTAACCAGTTCAGACAGCAGCCTGCATAGTCACCGCTTACTCTGGGCGCACAGGGAAACGCTGACATCACCACCCTCCCGAGGCGATAGTATCAGGCCTCCATCTAGTTATGAAATAAAAAATTACCATTTTAAAAACAAACAAATATGTGTTGTGGAATTTATCCAATTTGCTTCTACAGGCCAGAACCGAATGTAGAAGAACATGCAGCACCATCAAAGCGTTTTGATAGGCTTGAATTTTCTACAGATTTACAATTATGGTGGTTTTTTTTCAACTTTTACATGCAATTATGTCAAATATTTTTTTAAAACCTTTAAATATGTTGTATTTTATTCACGACTAGGCTTATTCTTCTTGTCTACAGATAATTATAAAACATTAAATTTTATTATCATCAGAGGCTGATTATATTGAAAGGTAAAAGCTATAAAGGCATGAAGGTATAAATCTGGAGTCAGGTATTACATGATCCATGGTTGACTATACAGTATGTGGATAGATACATGCAATAACTGTCTGCAAAATACAGTAAGTGTTTAACTTCTAGATATCCCTTACTAAATTCTCTATAAAAATGCACACTCAAATCAGCTAAAATACATGTGCTCTGATATAGAAAAGAGATTAAGCCACTGTCAGACATATCTTATAGGAGGTTGTGTTCCTTCAGAACAAAGGATTTGTTACGTTAAGATTTAATAGACACAAAAGCACATTGCTTTTATTTCCAATGGCACAGGTTAAGCATAAGTCATCTGAATATGTCATGCACTTCATCTGGTCAGCAGGTTGTGCCAAAGTCAGTGGACTTGGGTGACCTAAAGCTAATAATACACATACGCACCTTATGTCCATATTGTTGCTGAAATGCAAAGCTCTGAGCTGCTGATAAAGCTGAGCAAAAGCTTAGTCAAGGTAATTGACTTATTCTCCTTGACACAAAATAGAAAACATTACACATAGAAAAACAATGGTAAAATGTCTTCACATCTGGTTTTAGTCAGTAAAATGATAGGTGAAACATTCTCATTATTCATTTATTGAGATTTTTGTTTTACCATTTAGAATATGTGATAATAATGTAAGTTAAGAGTAAATGCTAACTACATAAAAAAGGTTGATGCTGATAAGATATAGCTACTATTAAGTATTTTTGATCAATATGGCTCCAGGTCTATAGATGAACTATAGCTCATGGAATGGGGTGGCATATTATATAGCTGTTTGACATTTGTCTATATATCCATTTATCCATCATAAATGTTTAGAATATGTAAAAGATGATGTAAAAAAACAATTTGTGTGCGGTCCATGCGCGGTCTGTGTGTAGTCTGTGTGTGGTCTGTGTTTGGTTTATGTGTGGTGTGTGTACAGTCTGTATACTGTCTGTGTTGTCCGTGTGCGGTCGGTGTGTAGTCTGTGTGCAGTCTGTGTGTGGTCCGTTTGCAGTCTGTGTGTAGTCCATGCGCAGTCTTGTGTGGTACGTGTGTTGGCTATGTGCAATCCATGTGACGCACATTTTTATCTCACCCATTGACTTGTATTGGCGAGGTATGCACCCACTTGCAGCATATTGTGATTTGCCCTGCACACAGAGTTTTGAACATGAAAAAGTTGCAGATATTCCCTGATCTATTGCTGCAAGGGCACTGTGGTTTTCTCACATTGCAAATACAGATTTTATATGCAGATGTGAGTAGAGTCTAAGGGTACGTTCACACAATTAATATTGCAGCAGTTTGGATGCAGAAATCCCGTCCTCACTCTGCTTGTTTTCTCCACAGTGTAAACTGACCTGTGGGATGGCATTGACCACAGCATGCCAAGTTAGCGCTGCAGATTTGGAGGCGATCTTGGTGGGTGAATGCTAGGAAAAGCCGCCGTGCCCCATATTCAGGTCACCCGTGGAGATCCTCCGTGTCCCCTCAGGAGAAGAGACAATGGATCCAGGATGCTATGTTTCCGGATCATGTGCAGATATTCTAAAAGTGAGGAATTTAGTGTGAAAAAAAGAAAATGTTCAGTATGACACCCTATTGTTATCAAATTCTGCAAAGTACCTGTGGGTTCAAAATTCCCCTGAAACTATACGGTTGAAACTATACCCCTGGATAAAATCCTTGAGGTGTCTACTTTTCAAAATGGGGTCACTTGGGGGGAAGGTTCTTTTGTTTAGGCTCTCTAGTGGCCTTGAAAATGTGACATAGTGCCTGCAATCTATTTCAGCTTTTCCAAAATTCGTATATTGCTCCTTCCCTTCTGAGCTTTTCCATTTATCGTTGTGCTCATAAAAATTGATAACAAAGTGTGGTGTCCAATTTTAGGTGTTACCTCTTGTAAAAAAAAAAAAAAGAACATTTTCAATATGACAACCTATTGTTGTTCTTGTACAGCTTTTCCCAAATTCAAATATAGCTCCTTCCCATCTGAGCCCTCCTATTTGTTCATACAGATTTTTTTGACTACATATAGGGTATCGTTGTTCTCATGAGAAAGTATGTAACAATAAGTGTTATCGACGTTTTGGTGTTACCTCTTGTAATAGTTACCTAATAATTTGTTATAATACAACACTTTTGTGAAACAAAAGAATATTTTCAATATGACGATCTATTGTTATCAAATTCTGTGACGTATCTGTGTATTCAAATTGCTCACTATACCCCTAAATAAGGGTCAAATTTCTAAAATGTAGTCAACTGGGGGCGATTCTGCTATTTAGGTAAGTTAGGGATCCGGGAAATGCAATATGGTGTCCGCCATTTATTTCAGCCAAATTTGCTTTCCAAATTTCAAACATTGCTCTATCCATTCTGAATCCTGTCATTAGTCCAAACAGAACTTTTTGACTACCGGTATATGCCGGGTATCACTGTGCTCATAAGAATGTGGGTAACAAACTGTGGTGTCCACTTTTTGCACTCACAGTTAAGAGGAATGTTGTCGGGCACCACCGCTCTTGATCTTTGTATTGCTCCTGGAGTTGCAGCTCCAACAGGACAAGCACTGCTGATCAGATGGGTATCAATTGGCTTACTGCTGTGTTCTCCTCCTCCTGACTCCCCGAGTGCACACTTCCAATTTAAAGTCACATGCAATATATGCATTGAAGAGAAGCAGCACTCACCGGTTTAGGTAGAATACAGCTTTATTTGCCAAAGATTTCCAGACACTGGCCAGGTTTACACATACCATCCGTTTTTGCCTTAAATCTGTTTTTGGGAACATTTTGGATGTTTTTTTCAAAGTTTAAAAATGCATATGCGTTAACGCATGTGCGTGTTTTTAAAAAATGCATGCGTTTTATGCAGCAGCCCAAAAACGCTGCTAGCTGCGTTTTTGGGGTGCTTTATATAACATGCATTTTTTTAACATGGGGCCCTATGGGAAATGCATGCGTTAACGCATGGCACATATAGGCACCTGCGTTAACGCATATGCGTGCACACGTCATCAGCTAGAGCCGGGTCACGAGCAGACACTCTGACTTCCACAGCTGAGCGCAGGAAGTCAGAGCGTGTGCTCGTGACCCGGCTCTAGCTGATGACGTGTGCACGGGCATGAGATCTCATGCACCAGCCTGAGATGTTGAAAAAAGGGCTGGGCTTTACTGCAGCAATGTGGACAGGAAGATGACTGGCAGAGGAATCTCGGCTGTAGAACAAGCTAAGTCACGCCCACTCGTCAGAATGTTATAAACTTCACAAAGCTACTTCTTCACTTCTCAAAAACAGTTTTTTTAGCAAAAAAGCTTGCAGCAAATGTGTGTGCTGGGTGTAGGGAACCATATTAATAGTCCGGGGGGGTCATTTGGGGTGGTTGGTTCCCTTTAAGGACTGGTCTCTGTGGTGGAGACAATGCCTATGTTGCTTTCACACCCTTAGGGTCCCATCACACTTGGCGACGTTCCAGCGATCCTGACAATGATACGACCTGGTAAGGATTGCTGGAACTTCACTACGTGGTCGCTGGTGAGATGTCAAACAATCAGATCTACTCAACAACACAACAACGATACGGCGACCCGTATAACGACCTCGGTGGTTGTTGGGACCTTGTCACACAGCAGCTAGTCTGACGACTCAGACCTACGTGGCTGAGTTCTGAGTCGCCAACGAAGTCATGGTTAAGGCATCAAACACACCGATGCATGCTGGCCAGCGGGAACCCGACGATCAAAAAATGGTCCAGGCCATTCTGACACGATCGGTGATGTCACAGCGAGGGCCTTGTCACTGCTACGTGTAAACCATAGCGAGATCGCTGGCAAGGTCGCTGTTGCGTCACAAAACCTGTGACACAACAGCGATCCCGCTATGTGTGACGGGGGCTTTAGTTAGTCATGGTGTTTTTTTGATCCCACCCCATTGATAGCCATTGCCCCTATTTATTTTATCATACATATTGTACAATACTAAAATTAACTTTTGACAGTCTTTTCAATCTCAATTATTTAACTCTTGCCAAATAGAACATAGTAAGACATGGTAGGTAAGTAGATGTTCGAGAAGCAAAATGTGGCTCCAGGCCTTGTTATTAATGTAAAAAAAATATATATTGCAATCTGAGAATCCTCAGTGGTTGATACCTTTTAATGGCTAACTTAAAAGATGGTAAGCATAGCAAGCATTCGGGATATTATGGCGCCTTCACCAGGCTGATTGTTATTGATGTGACATTTATGATTGTCAAATTGGACTAGAGTCGTGTGTGACTACAGACATGCACAGTTAAATGCCTCCTTTTTCAACAAAATTTAGTTATTTTCCCAATAGTAATAAAAAAATAAATGCTATAAAAGTAAATAAAATAGCTTGCACCTGAAACAGTGTTTTATTCTTGCAGTATTTACATATACCACATTTGCATAGTAAAACAAAAAGTAAATAAATGTTTGTGATTATCACATTTTCTTAGTCACATTTAAAAGGACTTTCTTTTGGTTTTTTTAAAAACAATTATTATAACAAAAACAATTACATGAGCAATGCAAAGAAATCTGTACAGTTGTTTGAGAAAGCACACAATAATTCACTGATTTCAGATTCCTTTCTGTAAATGACTATTGTTCTGTCTTACTTATGCTTTCTGATACATGAAGAATGAAAAAGGTATTATTGTTATTGAAATGCAGCCCAGGACAGATGCCAGCTACACCATATAAAAGGGAAACTGGATAAAATGAAGCACAAAATAGTGTCTTATCCTGGTGACAAACAATAAAACAATAGTATTGGTTTGCTCTCCTATCGCATGGAACAGCTGAGAAATCAACATGCCAAGCAGCATCCAGGAACACAGAAGACTAGATACACAAAGTGGATAAAAGTCTGCGCTGCCGTATGACTAATGGAAGACTAATGGTCGGTTTACACGTCGCGATATCGGCGTCCAACTCCGACCAAACGTCACGTAGTTCGTGCGTTGGACCCGATATCGTTTGTGCGTTGTATGGTGTAAATGACCAATATGATGCACGAACGATGTCAAACCGATATCGGGGGTCGAATGAGCCTGCTCTCCAAAGACCCGATATTGGATGCAGGTTGGAGCAGGATCGTGCTGTGTGACAGCCCAACTACGATGTGCAGTACAACGTCCCCCATTCACTCCCATGTTAAATGGTCGTTCCTGGGTCGGCCGTACAAGGGGGGCGTACACATCGTAGAGACGTTGTATCCCGATATCGCCCAGTGTAATCCTCCGATGCGATTCTTTGAAATCCGGCCAGAAAAAGCGTGCTCCCACGCTGTCGGATCCAATATCGGACCGACGTTGGAGCGTGCAAACCCACCATAAAAGTATATAAATTTATACAGGTGGTTTTGTTTGATGTGTTTCGAAGTGTAATACTCAATTCTTCCCCAGGAAACCAACCAAGTCCTGTGTTGACGTGGTTGTTTTCTTAAGAAAGAAGTGAGAAATACACTTCAAAAGGTGTTGAATAAAGCCACCTGCATGAATTTATATACTTTTAGTCTTCCATTAATCATACAGCAGCAGACATTTATCCACTTTGTATATCCAGTCTCCGAGCTACCCCATATGACTAAACAATCACACTAAGCTTGGCATTACAGCTGTCACCTAAAATATCTATTTCTCCATCTATCAATTAAATCTCTGTATTACTCACTGATGACTTGCCTCTATATTTTCAATGCTGCAATCTTGCAACAAAATACTATCTGGTGTATTTGTTCAATACTTTAGGACTTTGTTTTCTTATCTCTATTGCTGAGTTGTGAGATCTCTCTGTCCTAAAGATAACCTAAAATAGTTGCTGCATGTTCTTCATAGTGTGACGCCCTGCTCACGCAGATAGCCACAGACTTACCTGTTTTTCTATTTTTCCAATATTTTTCAGTGATTTTTGTACATTTTTATATTTTAAGACTTTGTAAATATGTTATTAATAATTGTTATTCCTTTTGTTTGAACAAAAATGCTCAGTCCAGGAGTACTGAAATTACCTAGGGGGGTATGTGGAGCCCTGCTCACGCAGGTAGCCACAAACTCCTCTAATGCACAGCTGGGTTTCCACAGCAGGTACCTACTACATGCAACATCTTCCACCCCGTCACAGTAGGGGGAGCTCAACTTGCTGACCTTAGGCAAGATCCCCTATAAATACTGCTGCTGGGGGAGGAGTTAGTCAGAGTGTGCAGATGCTAGGAGTGTTGAGAAGACGTCCTGGTGGTCAGTGCCGCGGTTAGGCCCGAACCAGTGACCCGGAGTGGCCCTTCTGACGTCCCGCGAGCCTAAGTGGGACAGAAGCAAGGAGCCGACAGCCTAAAGGGAGTCAGGAACTAGTGGGAGTTCGCCCTAAGATGTACCGGACATCGGGGATCTGCACCTGTAGGATACTCCAGGACTACAGAGAACCCCGTCACACCGTGGACGCTTCAGCCACCCGGTCCCCCTGTGGGTCAAAGAGAGGGAGCCAGACACCGCAGTATAGTTCAACACAAGGCAGTGATCAGAGAGGGTAACTCGTGGACCGCACAGGAGGAGAGGACAGATATCAGAGTCAGGAAGAGAGATGAGGCCAGTCTGGCTGCATGCCGGCTGGGCTTCAATTACCAAAGAGGAACAGAGGAGGCCTTATATCCACTTGCTGACGGGACCCACTGTGCACCTGGTCACCTGTCAGTGCCCTGGACATCTTTACCTGCCGTACCAACAGTAAAAATGGAAAAGAGACTTCTACAGTGTGTGTGTGCGTCATTTCTCTCCGCTCCCGGTACCCTCATAGACTGCTCCAAGTACACTCCTCATCCCAACCTACATCTCCACTCCAAGCTGCCCCTTCACACTACGCTGCCCCAGAGGTCCAGCCCTACCTGTAGGGGACTTTGCCAACTGGCCACATTACCATCTACCTCCGCGGACTGTGGCGGCGCTAGTGACTCCTCACCAGAAACTACAGGTGGCGTCACGACAACTGTACATAGATAATCCCCAGTAAATATACCCCTTTTTCAAAGAAGTCCCCCAGGACACGGGATTAGGCGAGACCACCACTCCCCGTGACACAGCAACGCTACCCACAGAGCCTGATACCTGAGTACCCCAAAGTCTGGGGCTCGACATATATTTTTCTGGCGATCATGAACAGGATTCCGTGCCCGGTATTACTGGGTACTGTGTGCCGTGTTTTTGACTGTATTGAGTGACTGTTTAGACTACGCCGCCATTACTGCGCCGAAGAGCGGGAAAGAAGGGAGCGTGTCGGCCTGTAGAGCGCAAAACTGAAACCCGCCCCCAGCTCAGCCGAGCATTCCCGAGTGCCACGGCCTAGTCCGGAAACTCCCAAACTGTTTAACTCTTTAAGAACTGGCTGTAATTCACTAGGGAGGCCTCCATTATGTCGACCTCCTCCAGCGACGATGAAGGCGTGTTCGCTAACCTTAGGAATTACTCGGAAGCCTCAATGGCTGCCTCCAGTAATACTGCCAGCGCCACCGGCGCATCAGGTGCACTCGCCCCAATAATGCCGATGTCACTCCCATACATCCCGGGGGCCAAGTGGTTGCCCCAGTATGACGGACTCCCTGATACATTGGATGATTTCAAGCGAAAAATCAATAGCGTCCTGGACTAGCATGCGATGACCGGCCAACAACGCGCTGCTGTGGTACTCGGACAGTTAACTGGCGCAGCAGAGAAAGAAAGTGCATCCTGGTCTGCCACTGAACGCAGATCACCCGCCGCCATATTTAATAAACTGAGAGCTACTTTTGAGCAGTGCAATTAGGCTGATACACGCATGCGCTTTCATCACTGCTACCAGAGGCCGTGAGATGATATAAGAGCTTATGCCTGGCATCTGGAAGAAGCACTGTGTGCCCTTAAACATGTCTGCCCAGCCAGTGTACCCGACGAAAACAAGCTCCTGATTGAACAATTCACTCGGGGACTGCTATCCCCCGAGGACAGTAAGACTGTACATTGGTGGTCATTAAGCAATCTTAAAGCTGACTTTAACACCCTAAAGGAGATGGCCATCAAAGGAGACCCATGAAGCTGCTATTAAACGGTGGTGCAGTGGTGAGGTGCAGGCTACCTCAAAATCATTACATGTGTCTACAGCCACGCACAATGTTCAATCTGCTCAGCCTGACATGTATGATTCCCTGTGAGCTGAGATGTGCGCTGAGATGCGCCAAATGAACAAAAACATCACTAAGCTGATGGATGCTCTGCAGTTGCAGCAAAGTAAACAGCCAGCGCCAAGACCCCAACCCCAACCTCAGCCGTTGATTCAACTTGCCGACAGTCCGGAGGATGTACTCTGGATGCAAGGGAAGCAAGCCACAGCATACCGGGAAAGAACCACTGACCGCTATAGCTCCACTGGGGAACCCATCTGCCGCCACTGTAACTGCACCGGTCACTTCGCCAGGAGCTGTCCTTTAAACAGGCAGTCCCTGGGGGCCAGGGCCAAACCTCAGGAATAGATCAACAGGACCCAGTCACCTGGTACAAGACCTTCATCGGACAGAGGCCGTTTCTGTCCATTGTACTAGATGGCATCCCGACACCTACTCTGCTGGACACCGGGTCACAGGTGACCACCATCCCCTATATCCTTTATAAGAAGTATTGGGCTGATGCAGAACTGAAACAGCCTGATCTAGACTTTACCCTGAATGCATATAACGGTGAACCAATTACCATAATGGGGGTTAAGGAAGTACCAATAAAGGTGGGGAGGGTGGAATTGCAGAAGCAGGGGGTCATAGTTGTAGCAGAAGCCAGTAATGCTAATGATCCATATATAATACTAGGCACTAATGTTGTTAGCAATTGCGTGGAGGAAGTTTTGTCTTTGCTTCAACAGATCGCAGACACTGCCAGACGTGGTCAAAGGAAGGTCCTCCAGCGTGAGATAAGAGCCATACTACACCATCAACAGGTAACAATTACAGGTGGCGAAATTGGTACTGCACGGGTGATAGACCCGTTGCCTATTGTGATTCCCCCAATGAGTGAGATGATGATTTGGTGTTGCGCAGCCATAGGTCTGAGAGGGTAGGACTATCAGGCATTAGTGGAGCCCATCAGCACTGAGCACAGACCTACACTGTTGACAGCCAGGGGGGTGGTAGACGTACACAATGGGAGAGTACCTGTTCACATCTTAAATTGTGGCAGTGAGGAGGTTAAATTACCCAGGTATACCACCGTTACTAAATTGTACACAGTCAGCAACAACGAGATCCAAACAGTGGGACCCATACCCTATAATTAAGGGGCAAAACCTGATCAAACAACTGGGCCACTGGAGGACTGGTGCCAGCAGCTCCATGTCAGAATTGACACCACTCCTGTGTATGAAAAGCAAGGTGTGTATCGGGTAGTTCAAGAATTTGAACAAGTCTTTAGTAAGCATCCACATGACTTTGGTAGGATAAAAGGGGTACAACATCACATCCCCACAGGTGCACATCCACCAATCAAGGAGCAGTATAGGCCTATTCCACCTGCACATTATCAGAAAGCCAAGGATATGTTACAGGACATGAAGGATGCAGAGGTTATACGAGATAGCTGTAGTCCCTGGGCAGCCCCATTAGTCGTAGTCAGGTAAAAGGATGGCAGTATGAGAATGTGTGTAGACTACAGGCAAATAAACCGCATAACACACAAGGATGCTTACCCGTTACCTTGAATAGAGGAATCTTTAGCTGCGTTGAAGTCTGCCAATTACTTCTCCACCTTATATCTCACTAGTGGGTATTGGCAGGTCTCCATAGCCGAGGAAGACCACGAGAAGACTGCATTTACAACACCTATGGGCTCATGTGAATTCAACAGCATGCCCTTCAAACTATGTAATGCACCCGGAACCTTCCAGCGATTGATGGAGAGTTGCCTGGGACATAACAACTTTGAAACGGTATTGCTCTACCTGGATGACGTGATCGTGTACTCTCAGACCTACGGGGAAACACGTCACTCATCTAGCAGAGGTGTTTCAAGCTCTGGCCAAATACGAGATGAAGCTGAAAATCATCAAAATGCCACCTGTTGAAGCCAAGAGTACAGTACCTGGGACACATAGTAAGTGCCGAAGGTGTGGCCCCTGATCCAGACAAGGTGACAGCTATCAAGGAGTGGCCAGAACACAAGACCTTAAAGGAAGTATGTCAATTCCTGGGTTTGGTGGGCTACTATAGGAGGTTCATAAAGAAGTACACCAAGAAGGCTGCTCCCCTGCAAGAACTCCTAGTAGGCCAACCCACGAAGGGCAAGTCTAAGGATTCTCCGTGGAAGTGGGGTAAGGAACAAGAGGAAGCGTTCCAGACAATGAAAGAAGCCCTTACAGGAGAAGAAATCCTTGCTTACCCGGACTACAACCTGCCATTCCTGCTGTAAACAGATGCCAGCAATGTGGGACTTGGAGCCGTACTTTCCCAAAAGCAAGACGGCAAGGAAAGGGTGATCGCCTATGCCAGTAGTAAGCTGCGCCCCACAGAGAGGAACCCAGAGAACTACAGTTCCTTTAAGCTGGAATTCCTGGCCTTGGTCTGGGCCATCACAGAGAGGTTCAAACACTATCTGGCCTCTAGCAAATATATAACCTACACGGATAACAATCCGCTCACCCACCTGGAAACTGCGAAGTTGGAAGCTATGGAGCAAAGAAGGATGGCCAGATTGTCCAACTACCAGTTCACCATCAAGTACCGGGCTGGGCATCAAAATGGAAACACGGACGCCTTATCTAGAATACCTCACCTGTCAGAAGAAGGAGTAGACGAAGACGAGCTGGAAGAAGTGGAGTTACCTGCATTCCATCAACTAAGAGTAACCCAATGCCAGCAAACCCGTCAAAATACTCCTATAAGAATGTGAACCCGTTGCCCCACTTCGGTTGGCAAGAGGTGCAGGACAATGACCCGGCTGTCAGTTTAATAAAAAAACTGATAACCCAGGAGTCAGCGAAGCTGCCTGAAAATCCCCAGCCCGAAGCCAAACATCTGTGGAGCGAGCGGAGTAAGCTGTTCATATACCAAGGGAAGCTTTGTCAAAGGTACATCAACCCAAGAACACACAAGATGGTCTGGCAAATCATTGTGCCAAAATCAGAAATCCATGTGGTCTTGAATGCCTATCACAATAAGGCTGGTCACTTCGGGTGGAAGAAGGTAGAAATGTTACTGCGAGATAGGTTCTTTTCGATCGGCATGCGGGCATCCATCGAAAGATGGTGCAAAAACTGTAAACCCTGCAGCCGGAGAAAAAAGGACTTACAGAGCCAGAAAGCACAGCTCCAGCCCATCGTGACAAAACAACCTCTGGAAATAGTAGTTTTGGAACATGTAAAACTGACTCCAAGTAGATCCGGCTACACCTATGCGTTAACCATGGTGGACCATTACTCGAGATTCTTAATGGTTGCCCCCGTAAAAGACTTGACAGCTGCCACAGCTGCTAGAACATTCCAGAAAGTATTCTGGAGACCATTGGAATATCCTGAACAGGTCCTAACAGATCAAGGATCAGCCTTCGAAGCGGAGATCTTCCAAGACTTCTGCCATATGTATGGGTGCAAAAAAATCAGAACAACCACATACCATCCACAAGCCAACGGACTCCGTGAGAAAATGAATCACATCATCATTGACATGCTGAAGATCTTACCCTTAGAAGAAAGAAACCAATGGCCGGAGAAACCACCAGATTTGGTTGACATGTACAACCACATTCCAGTAAGTTCTACAAACTGTACACCAGCTTACCTGATGAGAGCCCATACAGGAAAGTTACCCGTAGACTTGGAACTCAGAGTAGTAGATCCCGAAGCAGAAAACAGAATTCCCAATTGGAATGCCCATCGCCTCGAACAATACAGATTGGTTCAAGCCTGTGTAGAAAATAAGCTGGAGAAATCCCGTGAAAAACAAGAACGGGACTATAACAAACATGCTCCAGCAGAACCAATAACACCTGGATGTATTGTATTAAAGAGGAAAATAATCAAACACAAGTTGGATGATCAGTAAGAACAAGAACCCTACGTTCTATTAGATTCTGGTTATGACAACGAAAAAGTCTGCCTTATCAGCAAGAACGGTGGAAAAAACACTCAGACTGTATCCAGAAACTACATTAAAAAGTGTCCAACAGATTGGGAAAACCAAAATCCCTCCAATCAACCAATTCAAGAAACAGAACCAGTTCAAGAACAAAGTTCAAATGAAGAATCAAAAGAGAAGGTAATTCCTACCATCTTAGGAGAATTCCCAGAAGATTGGCCTCAACAAGATGGAGCCATCATAGTGCCAGTGCTGAAGTTCTACCAGCCCAATGAAGGGGTACAAAGGAAGCAGGAGGAAATACCCGTTGCAAGAGAATCTGCAATCGGTACACCTGTTAGCCCTGTGGTGAGACTAAGGCAACGCAGAAGTTTACCTGACATACCTGCACCAAGCCCTTCACTAGAAACATCACCTGAGACAGTGACACCTGTAGTGCGTAGATCACAGAGATGCACACAAGGTCAACCCCCGTCTAGGTATGGAGAGTGGGCTCAATAAAGCAAGGTAGAACACACTGAAAAAGTAACATGTAAATAGTCATTGTAAAGTAAAAATGTAAATAGTAGTGTTTAAAAGGTGAAGAGTAGGCAAAAGCCAGGTACACAACATCCAAGGAGGGGAGTTGGCGTAAGGATCTGTCTAGGGAAAGTAAAAACGTGGCCAAAAAGTGACCCCAGGGCCAGGAGGCCTACAGCACTTATGACCGTTAGAGGCCCCATGGTACCTAGGACTCCTACGCCGAAAACACCCGTTGCTGTGTATTTTGAACTGTCAAAACCTACAGGGACTTTACCTGTAAGGACTTATTGAACTTTTCCTGGATCACAATTAAAAGGACTACAGTTTACAGGACTATTGTAGCCACAAACTTTTCAAAAGCCTGCGGTGAATGGACTAGCACCGTATGGACTTACCTGTTTTTCTATTTTTCCAATGTTTTTCAGTGATTTTTGCAAATTTTTATATTTTAAGACTTTGTAAATATGTTATTAATAATTGTTATTCCTTTTGTTTGAACAAAAATGCTCAGTCCAGGAGTACTGAAATTACCTAGGGGGGTATGTGGAGCCCTGCTCACGCAGGTAGCCACAAACTCCTCTAATGCACAGCTGGGTTTCCACAGTAGGTACCTACTACATGCAACATCTTCCACCCCAGCACAGTAGGGGGAGCTCAACTTGCTGACCTTAGGCAAGATCCCCTATAAATACTGCTGCTGGGGGAGGAGTTAGTCAGAGTGTGCAGATGCTAGGAGAGCTGCGAAGATGTCCTGGTGATCGGTGCTGTGGTTAGGCCCGAACCAGTGACCCAGAGTGGCCCTTCTGACATCCCGCAAGCCTAAGTGGGGACAGAAGGCAAGGAGCATACAGCCTAAAGGAAGTGAGGAATTAGTGGGAGTTCACCCTAAGATGTATCGGACATTGGGGATTCGCACCTGTAGGATACTCCAGGACTACAGAGAACCCCGTCACACCGTGGAGGCTTCAGCCACCCGGTCCCCCTGTGTGTCAAAGAGAGGGAGCCAGACACCGCAGTGTAAATCAACACAAGGCAGTGATCAGAGAAGGTAACCCGTGGACCGCGCAGGAGGAGAGGAGAGATATCAGAGTCAGGAAGAGAGAGAAGGCCAGTCTGGCTGCATGCAGGCTGGGCTTCCATTACCAAAGAGGAACAGAGGAGGCCTTATACCCACTTGCTGTGGGGACCCACTGTGCACCTGGTCACCTGTCAGTTCCCTGGACATCTTTACCTGCCGTACCAACAGTAAAAAGGGAAAAGAGACTTCTACAGTGTGTGTGCTTCATTCCTCGACGCTCCCGGTGCCCTCATAGACTACTCCAACACTCCCCATCCCAACCTACATCTCCACTCCAAGCTGCCCCTTCACACTACGCGGCCCCGGAGGTCCAGCCCTACCTGTAGGGGACTTTGCCAACTAGCCGCATTACCATCTACCTCCGGTGGACTCTGGCGATGCTGGTGACTCCTCACCAGAAACTACAGGTGGCGTCACGACAACTGTACATAGATAATCCCCTGTAAATATATCCCTTTTTCAAAGAAGTCCCCCAGGACACGGGATGAGGCGTGGCCATCACTCCCCGTGACACAGCAATGCTACCCACAGAGCCTGATACCTGAGTACCCCAAAACCTGGGGCTCAACACTAGGCTTGTATACAAACTTTAATTGACCATCCTGATTGGCTAATGTAAAGTAGTCACTGGAAAGTATTGTAGAGAAGCTCACACAGTTGCATTTGAGGCCATATTAGCCTTCTTTAGCTAATGTTTTCTGCAACATAAAAATATTATCAGTCTTTTTTTAGTGATTTACATGAAGAAAAAACAAATTATTCAAACTTACTCTGACCTACAAAATTTATAAAACTCAATTAAAATATGATTCACATAAAATCATCTTGATCATCCCTAAAGAATACCCACAAAATATGGCGTTTTATTCTTAATTGTTTTAAAATGAATGCAAATGTTTCACTGATAGATATGCTTTATCTCCTACATTTGTATATAAAGTAGAATTGGTAAAAATTGAGTTGAAGGGGAAAAAAAGGAATAAACCATTGACAACAAATCACTGGTGCAAATTGGGGTGCAAAGTTCTTTCACTTTTTTGTCTTTCTTTTTCTAAAAGCCAAAAAGGTATTTAACAGTTAGGCTCCATTCACACTGTGCATTTTTGGTCTGTTTTTGCTCATCAGTTTTAGTACCCAAAACCAGAAGTGGGTGAGAAATACAGAAGTGGTGCCCATGTTTCTATTATACTTTTCCTTTGATTGTTCCACTCCTGGTTTTAGCCACAAACTCCTCTAATGCACAGTTGGGTTTCCACAGCAGGTACCTACTACATGCAACACCTTCCACCCCGCCACAGTAGGGGGAGCACCACTTGCTGACCTTAGGCAAGATCCCCTATAAATACTGCTGCTGGGGGAGGAGTTAGTCAGAGTGTGCACACGCTAGGAGAGCTGTGAAGACGTCCTGGTGGTTGGTGCCATGGTTAGGCCTGAACTAGAAACCCCTGAGTGGCCCTTCCATGTCCCGCAAGCCTAAGTGGGGACTGAAGGCAAGGAGCAAATAGCTAAAAGGGAGTTAGGAAGAACTTGAGGAAGTTCACCGAAACGAACCACTGGATATTGGGGATCCGCACCTGTGGGATACTATAGGATCACAGGAAACGCTGTCACACCGTGGAGGTTTCGGCTACCCGGTTTCCTATGTGTGTCAAGAGAGGGAGCCAGACACAGCAGTATAGCACTGCAGTGATCACAGAAGGTAACCCGGAGACCGCACAGGAGGAGAGACAGTCACCAGAGTCAGGAAGAGAGAGGAGGCAAGTCTGACTGGATGCAGGCTGTGCGTCAATCGCTACAAAGGAACAGAGGAGGCCTTATACCCACTTGCTGTGGGGACCCACTGTGCAACCTGGTCACCCGTCAGTGCCCTGGACGTCTTTACCTGCGTACCATCAGTAAAAGGTAAACAAGACTTTGCTATGTGCGTGTGTCATCCTTCTCCGTCTCCAGTGCCTCTCATAGACTGCTCCAGCACTCCCTATACCACCTCCAGCCCCACTCCAAGCTATCCCCCTCTCACAACGCTGCCCCAGAGGTCCAGTCCTACCTGTGGAGCACTTCACCATCTCAGCCGCAATACCATCTACCTCTGGCGGACTGTGGCGGCGCTGGTGCATATCACCAGAAACAACAGGTGGTGTCACGACAACAAACTTTGTACATAGTCCCCTGTAAATATCACACTTTTTGAAAGATAGGCCCAGGACGCGAGGTCAGGTGCGGCCGCCATTCCCCGTGACAACGCTGAAGCCCTCAGAGCCTGACACCTGAGTACCCCAGAGCCTAGGCGCAACATTAATGCAGCATTACCATTACTGTAACACTGCGTTACTGCTGCCAAAATCTTTTTAACAGAACCCCCTGAATGCAGGTGTAGCACTGGTGTGACCCTAGCCTGAAATATATTTGTACTAAGTAAATAACAGAAAACAAGTAATAAAATTTATAAATAGTGCAAACTATACAAGATGTTTTATATTACTAACAGATATGAGCATCTCCAGTCAAACTCTAGAAAAGACTGTTCAATGTTTTATTCTTTTATTTTTATATACTCCTGCAGTTATTGTTACAAAATAATGTAATTAAAATAATGCTTTCATACAAACAATGGAATGTGACCACACAAACAAGATGTGCAATGATTTGCAAACTATGACTGTTAATGCGATTTATCAGGATTTCAAACAATTATATTAAAATGCCTTTTACTTAAAAATTGTCTTTTGCTTTCACATCTTGTATTTTACAGTATTATAAATATATTTAGATTTTCCTTAATATCTCTCCAAAATGAAGGTGATTAAATATGATTGTGTTTTGCTATTGTGCTGTTTTGTTGGACCAAAAACTAAACATACTGATTTATTTCCTAAAAGATAAAAAGTACCTTACAAAAAAGCTCATTTTCTTTTCTGATTTAAATTATGCTCACGTGTATTCAGAAATGTTAGTTTTTAAATAACTTCCATAAAGTCTTAATTATATCCTTGAAATTATAATGTTGCTTAGCTAGTCTATTAAAACAGTGGATGTAAATTTATTGTGATATGTTTATCTTATAATGGAAATAAAAATGCATTCTATTGATCATAATAGTTCTTGTAACCATACCAACTTTAAAAATGTCACTGGCAATAATGAGCTTTCCATGTATTTAATTATTCACTAGGTTAGGGATTCTGAAATCATTTATTTGTTTTCTAATTAGTTTGCATGAGACACTCATTTTACACTAAACAATTCAATATGAATAGAATAAAACACAATCATTCAATGCCCCATATCGTAAAATATCATATCATACTTTGTCCTGTGATCATTATGTTTTCCTGCAGATAAATGAACATTGCTTCTCCTGTATTTATATTTTACTTCTCAGTGGCATAAACAGGACATAAAACAATTTAATTAGATTGTTCAGCTTTCCCTAATTGCCCATTGTGTTGGCTTTTGGAATTGAGACACTAGCAGCCCCAGAAGGTGATGCCCTAATATTCACAATGGGCGCAAAGGATCATTGTAGAGCATTATTGGCAGATGACCCGCGTATGGTATCATCAGCACTAAAAATCCTTCTTAATTTATTCTATTTGATGCTGAAGTTCATGGAAAGTTCAAATGTAGAGTTAAAGCCTGCCAAATCAGATATAGATGTTAAGTTACCTGCAAACATGGTGTATTTACTTCACCTCTTTGACTTCAAGTATATAAAAAAGCATCTAATCCAAGATCTTTCTTGTTCCCACTCTTTCCTAACATTATACGGTAGTACCCAATATTCCTCTTTCCTCAAGATGATCTGGGAGTCCTTGTGAAGATGACCCAATCTCTAAATTGACTGGGTGGGAACAAAATAACATCTTTTTTTTTTAATTAACCTGAATTCTTCTTAACCCAGATTTTTTTTTGTGATTTAATTAAATGGTGTCCAGCCATGAATTGTAGAGTGCTGTTAAAGTAGGCTTTAACCCGTTAGACGTTTCTGAGATGTAAGTGGCAGCATTGAAAATATTAAAATAAAATACAAATTAATGTCTACTTACTCAGAGATCCATTATTTATGCTTGTTTATTTTATACATTAAGCATGTCTCATCATATAATTTTAATATGCTATGTGAGGTAGCGCTACTGAGTGTGTAGGGGACACACTTTGTTGCACAATTATTGCATGTAGCAACGGTTTTTATATAAACAAGTCCAGCGGGTTTACTATAGACATCATAACACAAACTACAGTATGTTGACAAATCAGGAAGTCCAGGACCTTCCTTACGTCTCAGGCAAATGACCAGGAAGGAGTCACATTATAACAGATGTTGATTGCTCTCAGTGGGAGAAACAAGATAATAATCTTGTAGTTTTGAAAATAAATGATGTTACAAGGCAAGCTTTCGGCATGTCTCAGGTCCCTTCATAAGGCATGGCATGACAAAATATTGAAAGAAACTCAAAATATATACATGAACAATGAGAGAAAATGCAGGGTATAATGAATGAAGATTTAATTAAATAAACAAAACAAAGCCTGGAGAGGATCATCAATCAGCCAGGCTTAGTGATGTCAAAGTTTTTATGACTCTAATTTATATGAAAACCTGGTGACTTAAGACTTCAGTGTCTTTCAACAACATTCTTCAGATGTTATAATGAGCCATAAATCTGTCAGTTAGGTTTAGACTTTCTGGATACAATCAGAAGTTCTAATGAATTTGGATTCTAAGACTCTTCGATGGTTTTGTGATTTGAAATTACCTTTTAAAATTGCAACTTTCAGATTTTCAATGTTCTGTCCTTGACTAGAAAAATGTTTGGCTACTGGTAAATGGATTTTTTTGTGTGAATTTGTGTGACGATGAGACTTCATCCTTACTCTTAGCCGTTGTCCAGTTTCCCCATCATAAAAAGTCCCCACAGGTATATAGTGCACATAATTAAGCACACAACATTGAAAGAGGAGCATGTGAATGTCCCAGGAATCTTATAATCCTGTTGTGAGTTGGGGATCTGAATCCTGTCTCTGGTCTCTATGTGGGCACAGGTCTCTCAGCTCTTTACATTGCATGGATAAGTTCCTCTTGGTGTATCTGAGGGCATCGAACTTGGACCATGATGTTTCTTAAATTGGGAGGCCTCCTGTAGCATAGCAAGGGAGGGTCTTTGAATATTATTTTTAGTCGGTCATCTTGTGTAGGATATGGTGAAGTTTCCTGGCAGGTTTCCTTAGTACTTCAAGTTGTGGGTTGAAGGTCACCACCTGAGGAACACGATGGTTTTCTTCTTTTTCTCTGTATTGGACTGCTTGACTTCTAGGGATCCTTGTGACTTTAATGATCTGATTATATCTTGCATCTGCTCTAGTTGTTCATGTATATATTTCGAGTTTCTGTCAATATTTAATGATACCATGCCTGATGAAGGGACCTGAGATGTCCCAAAAGCTCGCCTTGTAACATCATTTATTTTCTTTTTGTTAGCTATTAAAAAGTATCACAACTACAAGATTATTTTCTTGTTTCTCTCACTGAGAGCAATTAACATTTTCTCAACTGGCTAACATGGTACCAAATCTTTTTCATTATAACAGATGTGACACATCCATGGAAGGTATGTGGATGTTCAGTCCCTGCCATCACTTCTTAACACCCTATGAAAACAAGCCCTTAAAATAGTATAAGATTCCTGGTACTATAAGTCCCAGCAAACTATCTGGTTCCATATCACATCAGATCTCCATCTGCGCGAACATACCGGCTGTACATTGCCGGTATACCTCACAGTTATAAAAACTATCCTCAGTCATTCAGTAGTGATTATTTTAACATTGCCTCTAATTTGCATATGCTTGTTCATAATTTTAATTCTGGAGATTTCTACATCTATCTATTGAAAGTATCCAAAATAAACCCACCTAGCCAAACCAAACTTTATGCTTTGCAATGATGTGAGGCAAATACCTGGAAACATATCTGGAAATGGAGTGTGTAAATTTAGCTTCTTATCCGAATTCATATGACAAGGCTTGGTATATAGTCAATATTGACTTTTAAGATCCCTAATTCCAATAGGTGGCAATAGAGTTCAAAGACTCTTTCTCTCAATAGGCTATATACTTATTCAAAATTTAAGCCACCTTCTTCCACATGCCGTGTTAGGGACACAGCTAGCATAAGGAACATCTGCTATGGTCAGATGAGACCAAATAAGAATTTTGGGGGCTAAATGTAAAATGCTATGTGTGGCAGAAAGCTAACACTGCACATTGCCATGAAAATACAATCCCCAGAGTCAAGCATGATGTGAGGATGCTTTTCTCCAGCAGGTACAAAGAGGCTGGTCAGAGATGATGGGAAGATGGATTGGTCTAAATATAAGTCAGTTCCTGGGAGGAAAACTATTAGAGCTTGCAAAAGACTAGACTGGGGTGTAGAGCATATAACAGCAGTACAATGACCCTAAACATACTGATAAAACTTTAATGGAATGGATATAAAAACATAATGTGTTTTAATGGTCCAATGATAGCCCACACTTGAATTAAATTTACAGATTTATATTTTTGTAAATTATTTAGAAAAAAGTATAATTTCCTTTACATTTCACAAATACTAAGTGTATTTCATATAAATATATTTTGTTGTAGTATTAAGTTTCTGGAGTTTGAATACCTTTTCAAGGCCCTGTAACTACCATCTTGTAAATATAGTAATAATATGTTCAGTTTGTAATAGCATATAAATGTAGATATGTATGTTCATATTGTTGCTTAGGTCAGTTGTCTAGGGTTGTAGAAAAAGTTTCATGCATTACCTGACTACACTATTGTACAGAAGTTACAAGTGAATAGGACAAAGTAGACACTGATGGAAAGCAAAGAAACATATATCCTTGAAAAGAATAGTTATAAATCAAAAGATTTATGCTACTGTCTTACCTGTGCCAAACAAAGCAATGTAATATTTTATTAACCCATTAACAAAGCTAATATATCTATTATCATTGCTGCAATATACACTTTAGAATTATATAAATATACAGTCATGGCCAAAAGTATTGACACCCCTGCAATTCTGTCAGACAATACTTAGTTTCTTCCTGAAAGTGATTGCAATCACAAATTCTTTGGTATTATTATCTTCATTTAATTTGTCTTCAATGAAAAAAACACAAAAAGAATTGTCCTAAAACCAAATTGGATATAATGCCACACCAAACATAAAAAAAGGGGTGGACAAAAGTATTGGCACCCTTAGAAAAATCATATGATGCTTCTCTAATTAGTGCAAATAACAGCACCTGTAACTTACCTGGGACACCTAACAGTTGTTGGCAATAACTAAATCACACTTGCAGCCAGTTGACATGGATTAAAGTTGACTCAACCTCTGTCCTGTGTCCTTGTGTGTACCACATTGAGCATGGAGAAAAGAAAGAAGACCAAAGAACTGTCTGAGGACTTGAGAAACTAAATTGTGAGGAAGCATGCGCCATCTCAAGGCTACAAGTCCATCTCCAAAGACCTGAATGTTCCTGTGTCTACCGTGCGCAGTATCATCAAGAAGTTTAAAGCCCATGGCACTATGGCTAACCTCCCTAGATGTGGACGGAAAAGAAAAATTGACAAGAGATTTCAACGCAAAATTGTGCGGATGGTGGATAAAGAACCTCGACTAACATTTAAACAAGTTCAAGCTGCCCTGCAATCCGAGGGTACAACAGTGTAAACCAGTACTATCTGTCGGCGTCTGAATGAAAAGGGACTGTATGGTAGGAGACTCAGGAAGACCCCACTTCTTACCCCAAGACATAAAAAAGCCAGGCTGGAGTTTGCCAAAACTTACCTGAGAAAGCCTAAAACGTTTTCGAAGAATGTTCTCTCTTTTTGGGCAAGGGCATCAACATAGAGTTTACAGGAGAAAAAAAGAGGCATTCAAAGAAAAGAACACGGTCCCTACAGTCAAACATGGCGGAGGTTCCCTGATCTTTTGGGGTTGCTTTGCTGCCTCTGGCACTGGACTGCTTAACCGTGTGCATGGCATTATGAAGTCTGAAGACTACCAACAAATTTTGCAGCATAATGTAGGGCCCAGTGTGAGAATGCTGGGTCTCCCTCAGAGGTCATGGGTCTTCCAGCAGGACAATGACCCAAAACACACTTCAAAAAGCACTAGAAAATGGTTTGAGAGAAAGCACTGGAGACTTCTAAGGTGGCCAGCAATGAGTCCAGACCTGAATCCCATAGAACACCTGTGGAGAGATCTAAAAATGGCAGTTTGAAGAAGGCATCCTTCAAATATTAGGAACCTGGAGCAGTTTGCCAAAGAAGAATGGTCTAAAATTCCAGCAGAGCATTGTAAGAAACTCATTGATGGTTACCGGAACCAAGTATTAGGCTGAGGGTGCCAATACTTTTGTCCGGCCCATTTTTGGAGTTTTGTGTGAAATGATCAATGTTTTGCTTTTTGCTTCATTCTCTTTTGTGTTTTTTCATTGAAGACAAATTAAATGAAGATAATAATACCAAAGAATTTGTGATTGCAATCATTTTCAGGAAGAAACTGAGTATTATCTGACAGAATTGCAGGGTGTGAATACTTTTGGCCATGACTGTATATTATAAAGGGAATTATATATATTATATATAAAGGGAAAATATCACAAGGTTTTTCACACATAAAATGCAGCCACCCGTAGTAAGCCCTTATATATAGCATTCTAGAATAGAGTATACGGTATATGTCTCCAATTCACTCTGCCTAACATAACAAATATTCACCAATGTTGTGGTCTGGTTCTATGGATATCACTGCTTGTGATTTGAAGCCTACTCACGTTTTGCTTCAAATGGATAATGCATCCTATGTCGTCCACACCATCTCCCCATTGCACTTTTGAACAGGCATACTCCTTTTTGCCTTGCCAAGGGTGGAGCAAAATTGTGTAACGTGTATACACTGGGAATAGTCAAAGAGCACCTGCGTATGTTCATTACAATACTTTGCTCTGTCTCAACAGGATGGAAAAAGTCATTGTAGCATACATGCTCAGAAAAAGGCCAAGAAGCGCCTGCACATGCACACTACAACACCTTGCTTTGTCATAGGAAGGTCAGAGAATAGTTTGCATGTGCAAGAGCATGATGGAGGACACTGTGTGGATGAAGTAGGACATATCATTTACTCAAAGAGAAAAAGCACCAGAGAAAAGTCAGCTAAGCCCTTCGGATCAGATCACCCCATAGGTGAGTATAATAAGCTATTTTTTACTTTCTTTAGTTCGAATTGCAGACTTATATACAGCATTCTAGAATATTTTAAGTGAGAGGTTAATGGTGGGAGCCACACTTTGCATGGGAAAAACCTGGTGACAAACTACCATTAATGGTGGATCATGTTATACAGTGCAGTTCTATTACAGAAATATGGCTAATTGCCTAACTCTTCTGAATCAATAAAAAACTGAAATGATCTGCCCCATCACAAAAATGTTAAAGGGATCCTGTCACCTCCAGAATGCCTCCTAAGCTAGCAAAACATGTCCCTGCAGCATCCCATCACTAATCTCACACTTCTTTCGTCTCCTAAAAGCATCCTGTGAAAGTGCATAAAAACGTTTTAATACTCACTCATTAGTGATTATAATTAGCAGGGCTATATTCTTTAGCCCTTAGGGCGTGTTGTTTTGCAGCTCCAGGATCCACCCTCTCTCTGTCTGTGTGCTCTGCTTGTGCAGGCTTTGCCCCTCCCCCCTCTCTATCACTCACAGAATGCAAATCATTAGTCCTGCCTTCAGCTCCACATCACAGCAGCACAGACAGAGAGAGGGTGGATCATTCGGTGTGTGAAAATGAGTACCTAGGGAGGGCTTAGAGTCTCACAGGGGAGGCCCTCTGAGACTTATTCAGAGCTAAGAAGTCTCAGATTTGTAAGTGTATATTGTTGATTATTCCAATGTTACAGAGCGCTTTTTTTACAGAAAAGGAGCACTAATACTGATATGTTAGGGTGCAGGGACAGGTATTAATAGGGTTGGGGATGATTTGGAGGGGTCAAGTTCCCTTTAACCCCAGGATTTTGTGTTCAGCAATAGGAACAGAAGACAGAGTGTTCCTTTCTGCAGTTTAGCACTTGCTTTGGAAGTGATCAGTGGTCCAGATAAATAAAAGGTCACTAGCAGTCATATAGTAGAGGGAAATATGCTGGGTATGTTTCCGCCCAGCAATTCTATAAAAGCAGAATACTGCTAAGGCTAGGGTCACACTTAGCATGAGTTTTTTTGGCGCCTTAAAGAAGAGCATGCGTTTCTGCATACTTTTTTCATTTCTGCATGCGTTTTTTTAGGTGCCTTAAGCCACCCAATGCGTTTTTGCATGTGTTTTTGATGGCAGCTACTCACATAAGTGCAAAAACGCATGCCAAAAATGCATGGCACTTTAGACATGCATTTTTGCTATTAAGGCATGCGTTTTTGCTATTGGGGCATGCGTTTTTTGCATGGGGGCCTATGGGTGCGTTTTTACATGCTTTTTTAAAAACGCAGATCTCAAAAAAAGCATGAAAAAACTGCAAGTGTGACCCTAGCCTAACATTGATATTATTGCTAAATATTGAATTCCTATTATCTTTGATACGCATATCAATAAATGCTACATAAACGAGAAGAAAATGTCTGAAATCCTCTGCAGAGATTTGCTAATATATTTTAGGCTGTGCTCATACAAGTGATGATTCTCTCTTTCAGGAAAATTGGATTGATTATGGTAGTGATAGTAGGCTAAAATTCTTAACTTGGTTGGAGCTGAGTGGTAGTTTGCTGTGACCTAATTCTGAGATAACAGTATCATAGTCTTGGTGAAAATGGAGAACTTAATTTCTCTATCTTCTCTGTTGCAGAAATTGGACTGCACAGGTGTTTCATCCGAATATAGCCTAATGTTTTACACACCCATAGACTTTAATGAGTGCACACCATCTGATAAATGCTGTCATTCTCAGCATGCCGCAATATTTTTTCTCATGCTGTATTGGCAACAGAAAAAGTCACTTGTTGGCACTGCTCTATTATATATATTTAGTTTGAGGGCTATCTAATAAAACATTACCTAGCCTTAAGGCATGTTATATGAGTGTGCTCTTAATCTTAAATTTATGCATGATATGCTATTTTTACATAGCAGTTATGTAATGTATATTGATTTATGGTAATTGCTATGGGTTATTATAATACTGTCATGGCTTGGTTTAGGGATTTAATCTGATGATTTTGTGTAGCATGGTCAGTTCCCCCTCTGTTGAATTACAGCCTGTTTTTTTTTACACTCACCCTTATCCAATCTTCTTTGCTGGCTGTATTTCCAAGTGGATATGGTTGGAGTTTTTGCTCCTGTACTAGGAGTTTATTTTGCATTGTAAATCACAGTTTTTTTCCCTACAGAGTACCTGAGAGTTATTCACCTCCCGACACCTCTTCATTTTCTTTTTGTTTGGGTGTCCGGGACAGTTCTTTTTTCTTGGTTCTGTTCATATTCCCTCTGTTTATCCTTTGTTTAGGGTGTTTGCTTCTATCTTCCCGCACATTTCTTTCTCATTTTGTTCGGCTTGTGTCACAGCCTCACCCTGATTGCTCAGGAGGTATGATAAGGTAAAAAATGTTTGTACCATGTTAGCCAGTAGATAGAAAAATATTAGAATCTGAGATTCCTCAGTGGTTGATACCTTTTAATGGCTAACTGAAAAGATAGTAAACATAGTAAGCTTTCGGGACACTGTGGCCCCTTCGTCAGGCAGATAATGGCATAGATTCTGAAGACACATACATATATATATATATATATATATATATATATATATATATATATATATAAGCAATTGAAACAAAAAAACAAACAAAAAAAAACAACAGTCTTAGATTTTATAGTAAATGCGACAGGTGACGTAAAACAGAGTCAGGCTGGGGAGGGAGAGATTGGCTGGGGAATTGAAACTAAAAGTCTAAGATAAGCAGGACAAATTGTATCATGGTTATATGGTATTGGTCTGCACAGGTGGCATGTACATAGGGGAGACAGGGCAAAAATTCAGGACAAGAATGAATTCTCATCGCCACTCAATAAAAGAAAAGCGTATGAACCTACCTGTAGCAAAACATTTTTCTAGTCCTGACCACAGTGAAACTGATATGGGACTGCTCATCTTAAAAAGCAACTTCAAATCTCAGAGAGAGAGAAAAATTTGGGAATACAAATTGATAACGACCTTTCACACATTCAAATCAGGATTAAATATATCACATGGATTCATGGCTTTTTATAGAACATGGCTGTACATTTGGGGACATCACAGATTCATGCATTTTTATATAAATTGAAAAGACATTTGGGGATAACACATCTCCAACAGACTCCATTTTGAGGACAATGAACTTTTGACACTTCTTATATGAACACCCTTGCTTCCTTTTATTGCTTTCCTCAACTCATTTAGAATTTTCAGTTCTCCACAGACCACTACCATATAACCAATATACAATTTGTTCTGCTTATCTTAGACTTTTAGTTTCAATTCCCCAGCCCATCTCTTCCTCCCTAGCCTACCTCTGTTTTACGTCACCTGTCGCATTTACTATAACACCTAAGACTGTTTTTTTTTTTGTTTTTTTTTGTGTCAATTAAGTATATATGTATGTGTCTTCAGAATATATGTCATTATCTGCCTGACGAAGGGGCTACAGTGTCCCAAAACCTTGCTATGTTTACCATCTTTTCAGTTAGCCATTAAACGGTATCAACCACTGAGGACTCTCAGTGGTCTTTCAGGGAAGCAGGTCCAAGAAGATGTTGTTGGTTGTGTGATTAGGGTCTTCTTTATTTGTATAGGAAACAGTTGGTTTGAGGCGCTATGTTTCAACTAGTTAGTCCTTTCTATCATCTGTTACCCATGTGAGTGTGTGAGCGCGTTCATATACCTTATAACATATCCCTTTTATTTGTAATTTATTGGATAACATGTAGCTTAGCAGGGAAGAGTTACATCTTGTAACCATGTACTTTGGAGTTATTTTGGAACAAAAGTCAATGCTCCTGGATAGGGAGCTAGGTACTGAAGTGTAAATTGAACTTTGTATGCAATAGAATGTTATTTTAAAAGATATAGAGGGTTCATCTGCTTATCCTTGGTAATTGAGACACATCTAAGCATTAGTTAAATGGGTACTCTGACAATAGAAAAATATGTAATAAAGTTAATGGTATTACAAATAAATTAATAATTTCATGTGATTAGTAAGTCACAGTCATTTTCTTTAAGGAGTTAATCATCTTGATTCACTGAGAAAAACCTGCCCTAGAATATTTAGACAAGTGTTAATGAGCATGTTAAATAAGAAATTCTACTTTCCTTCAAATGTAGGAGGATGTGCTCCTTTAATATTTCTGGTGATACCAAAGGTGCTGAGGTAAGAAAAGGCCATTCCAACTTTTCTGTATCCTTTTTCTAAAATACAATATAAGTATCACCAGATCAAAGCAAAATAACTTCCTCCTGCCCTGCTCACAGGCATCTGTCCTAACATTCTAGGGCAGGCTTCTGTTAGCGTAACAAGGTGAAAGCCATTGTAATTTATAGTCACTACCTCTCTGGATAAAAATAATATAATTTCCTGGTTAACTGTAGTTAGAAGATGTATTCATAATGATATTCCCAAGAAGTATAAATTTTTCTAATTAGCAGAGAACTCCTTGAGTATGTAGAAAATTTTGGACAAAGGTGAATGGTTTAGTCAGTACAGAAACCCTTAGGGTACTGTTACACGTCGCAACGTTGCATGCAATTTCACTTGCAATTTGCTGGTTGCAGTGAAATCATGGACACATTGTTCCATTTTGTACATGGCAACAAAATAGAACAATGTGTCCATGATTTCACTGCAACCAGCAAATTGCAAGTGAAATTGCATGCACTGTTGCGACGTGTAACAGTACCCTTAATGTTTTTAAAGCTCAGGTATAGTGTATCAGAGAGGACAATGTCATAGCAAATGGGCTGCCTCCAACCCCAGGTGCCTATTTGTACCTGCCTGGAAACAGAAATAGAAGGAAGCCCTTTTTTATTATTTCATGAATTTCATGAAATAATAAAAAAATAATTAAAAATAATTAAAAGAAATAATAAAAAATATTAAAAAATATGTGGGGCTTCGCGCTATTTCCATGTCCAGCCAGATACAACTAGGCAGCTGGGGCTGGAATCCGCACCACAGGGAGGCTCAAGGTTTCTGGCCCCCCCCGCTGCGAATTGCAGTCTGCAGCAACCCCAGAAAATGGCATGTTCACAGAGAAGCTCCATCTTCTGGTGCTGAACCCAGCTCATCCAGGGCCCTGGTGCGGTGGCTCACTGGGTAATAAAGGGTTTAGGGCCAGCTTTGTGTTATCAGCTGATCCTAAACCCGAAATTCATGGGGTCACGCCAATATGAGACATGTCTGCCATGAATTTCCAGTGAATTAAAAAAAAAAAAAGACACAACACACAGAAAAAAATATTTTATTAGAAATAAAAAAAAAGTACACTTAGAAACTCCATCTTTATTAAAAAATTCCTCTTCCGTCCGACCTAGTCCAATCAGGTTTTCTTCTTTAACTCTGCTACATCTCAAGTAGAGAACCTCTGCCAGAAATATAGCTGAGCTGTGCAGCACACGGGCGTGGAAAAGTTCATGTGAGTTCATGCTGCATGAACTCACATGAACCTTACCCTGACAGCTTATCATCAGCTGATCATTTGAAATAACCAGTGGGAAAGCCAGCGGTGAGACTTCACCGCCGGCTTTCCTGCTGTGTGCTGTGCTCCCCGCTACCTGATGATCCCTCATCGCTCCCCCCGCCGCCTCCCCGCCTGATCCTAAGTTAGGACCGGGTGGGGGGAGCAGATCCAGGGAGCGGGGAGGGGGCCTCAGGGAGCGGGGACCGCAGCACAGAGCAGGAAAGCCAGCGGTGAAGTCTTCTCACCTCCGACGGCTTCTTCGCTCTGGTCCTTTGCTCCCCGCTCCCTGGTGCTGCACTCCCCACCCTGTCCTAACTTAGGATTGGGATGGGAGGCGCCGGGGGGAGCGAAGGATTGGGATGGGAGCTGCGGGGGGCAGTAGATCAGGCTGAATGATTGTTTAAAAGCTGGCGGCTTTTTACCGCTGGCTTTTAAACAATCATGTTCCCATTTCAGCCTTTTCCTCTGCCCCCAGACCACTTTATAGGGTCCTTTTGGTGAACGAACTGTTATCGAACATAACCTCGAACTGCTGAATTTGAAGCTAATTGTTTGCATTCATCGAATGACTCGAACATCGTCTAAAAGAGCTCGAATTTGAGATTGGCGAACATTTCAAATCGAACATTGCTCATCTCTAGTCCTGTGTCCTTTATTGAGGAGATTTGGTTTGGGATGGCATTGCCCGAGAGTGGTTGCATGGGCATAAGGCCAATCACTTCTATGACCAATACACCAGAGGAAAGGTGGTGGCATTTTACCAGCTAAGTGGGTTTGGCTTCCTTGCCAAACAAGGTACAGGGCATTGGTGCTATGTCAACCGGTACACCATGGTGCGTGAGTATCTTCCCAAAAAACTGCACAAAATTTTTGTTGGGGAGGAGGTCACTTTCATGAAGGTGATGGGCAGAAAGGCGTGGTTTGCAGTTGGTTTAAATTAGGTTGCCAACGCCAATGACTTTAAGGAGTGTTAGGAGGAGGCCAACCAGAGAGAATGTGGCATTGGGTGGCGGACAGGTCTCTCTTGGTTAGGCAGACAGCTGTACCAAAATCCACAGGGTCTGTCGATGTTTCCCAACATGGTTTTGTCTCTCCTAAAAGGGGTGGGTCATACCCTAATTTCTCCATCGTCTTTTGCAGTGATGGCCATGATGGAGTGTGCTGGGGGCAGGTGGTGTCAGAGAATGCCTGTGCAGGAGTAGTCTCTGTGACCCCCCCAGACTATCCGACAGTGGAATACCATGAATAATGGCAACCTTGAGCCCAGGTAATGCTGAGAAAGCTGGCAAACAGTATTAATGCCAAGAACAGTGGACTCTCCTAAAAAAGGCATGTTTTTGAGTCACTGAACCATCCCTTAGATGGTATTTTGTCCAAAAAAGGACTTTGCTTTTCTGTTCTTCCTTTAACTGGGCCTGAATATTTGTTAATTTTATTTTTCCCCTTCCCAAGTTTTGCACCATTTGTGCTTCCCCCTACTGGATGAGTTGCCATACATGCAGCCTTTGGGCTGCAACTCAAAGCCCTTAATGAACTCTGCCCTTCTTTGACTTTCCCCTATTTTAAGAGTCTGCTGATCCTTGTGGGACTTTTGTTATATATACTATATACAGTATATTCATATATTTGTGTGAGACTTATGATAGTCTGTGTTGCAGTAATGTTTTTTCTATTTCACTATTTGTGTGCTCAACTGTTTCTGCAAACAGGTGTTTTTATATTGCCCTGCAGAGACTGGCGAAGAAGCTATAGGCCTCTGGCTTGATAATCTGAGGTATGGAAATGCAAGACACTACACAAATTCCTGTGGAATATGGCTTTCCAAATGCAGTCTTCAAGGGCTGCAAACAATGCATGTTTTCAAGATCTCCATAGCATTGCACAAGGCACTGGAATCAATAGCTTTTTGGTGATGAAATTAGCATGTGTGCAATGCTAAGGAAATCTTTAAAACTTGCAATCTTTTCAGACCTTGAGGACTGAAGTTTGCAACTCCTTCCCTAAAAGTCTCCGTGGAAGAAGCCATGGGGCAAGAGGAATCCTTCAGCCTTTTCTCCACAACTGCAGTTCTCCCTAGATTCTCTTAGGCCATGTGACCATGGTGCATTGTTTGATGATTTTTTGATGCAGATTTTGAGAATCTGTATCAAAATCTGCATGTCTATCCTGAGGCTAAAAAAGTATATGACAGGTCCGAAGTACTGACATTGCTCTTCTTTTCCTTCCACATGTGGTTCTGATTTCTATTATCTGCCCCAAAATCTGCACCAAATATGCAAGGAAAAACAATGTTAGCACATTACTTCAGAACTGTTATAGACTGTGCTGTCTTCAGGACATACTGATTTTTCTGTATGATGCAGATTTTGATAACATTTACAACCGGATTCCTTATCCTTTGAGACTGGGGCAGGGATTGATAAATGGAACCTGCAAAATAGTTACTACTATACCTCCTGTCTTTGTTATGTTAGGCATTTTATAGCATTTCTAGTCGACTTTTTCAAAGTTAGAAAACCACTTTATAAGAATACATGTATTCAAGTAGGGTCTTAATACAATATGCAAGCCACAGGCACATACTTAATTGATTATAATGAGTCTGTTTGCATACAAAGTGTCTAAACCAATTAAAGTACCTATTAGTTGATATCCCTAAGAAAATTCAGATCTTTAATCCATTGGAATTTGGCCAAAGTCCAGTGAAGCCTTTGGACAAGTCTAGGATGCATCAAGCACCTCATTTGGATTATGAATGAGTAGAATATTTGCAATTTAAGATAAAGATTTTATTCTCCCCACCTTGTTCACAGCAGTTGAAGAATAATATACTGCACTGCTGTTGATGCTTTAATTGGGACATCAAAATATATCCCTCTCAACTGTCTGCTTTCCAAATCAATAATAATAACAGGTGTCCATGCACAATAACCACACTTGACTTGGGTGCACGTATGGTAAAACTCTAAGTTTACTAGGACGCACATGAAGTTATAGAGACAATTCTGGGTGAGGTAACCCCAGAATAAGACTATTCATTAATTGGTTACAAAATAGTAAAAATAACTAATCATTGGTCACTAATAGCTATGAACTGATTCGATTATGCAAAACTATTCTAAAAAATGTATGTATCCTTGTACCTGTTCCATAATTTGGTATTATTGACACTATTAAGCCATCACATTCCTTCATTATCTTGTATTATGTAACATTGCCACTAACACATGCTAAACATTGGCAACACTCCAAGACCATGCAACCTTCATTGTTCATCTACATACAGTCTATGACTTGCAGTACAATATTTGATATGAAAAACATTCTTCTTAAAGGCAGGTACTTAAAGGGATAAATATATGCCGTATATGCAGTACAGTACAGAATACAGGATACAAACATATTGGCAAATCTTTGGATATTTTGATATATTAATTTCCATAACAGCAGCATATTTCAGAGCTATTAATTCAGTCATGACCTGCCCCAGGGCTGTGAGTTACCCGGTTCCAGGCGTTGGTTTACTGGGGATGTCACAGGCAGCCTGTGCGCAGACCTGTGGCCCTGGTGGTCACTGAAAAAGGGGTTAAAATAAAAATAAAAAAGTTTGTGACGCCACCTACAGTTTACGGTAATGATAGCAGCGCTGCATGCAGACCTCCGGAGTGATGACGATGCAGTTAGTTGGCGATGCTCCCCGTAGGTGGAGCGGGATCCCCAGGTCAGTGGTAAAACAAAAGAAATTCACACAGAGAGGTGGCTTGTCAGATAGAGATGCTGGCAGACAGTCTGTGTTGATGGAGAAAGTGTACAACTCCTCCGGCGCAGGCAAATGAGACACGTCACACAGTCTTAAACTCTGCACGGGTTTTACTGACAACTTCGGGCAGCAATTAGTTTTCACAATTCTCTGGTACTGCTGGCCTGGGTAGTCACCAGGGGACCGAGATAGCTCACTTGGGACCCTCGGTGGTGTGCCTGAAATTCCTTTCTTTGTCTCTTCCAGCACTTTCCCTCTACTGCTTTCCTCAATGCCTCCGCACGCAGAGCCCTAAGCCAGCTCCTTTTATCCTCTCTAGCTGAGGGTCTTCACTCCGAGCCCTCGGGATCCTATATGGGCCTTTTCTGGGATGGGCTGGGTGTCAGCCATGACTCCCCTAACAAGCTCGTGGCCCTATGGTTTGGCGGCTTGGAGATAAATTCCCGCATTGCTCTCGGAGCCCATTCTCGGTTCCTGGACTGGGTCCCTCCGGCCGGTGGTCTGACCGTCCCCGATTCGGGTGCACCACAACACCCTAGGATCCCCCTTATGTCTGGGACACCTTTCCTGAGGTGCCCTCCGGTGCGCTCCTTGCAGGGTTCTCTTTAACCCTCTTCCCTGACTATTCTAACTAACTGCCTTCCTGCTCTTCGACTACCCACCTAAGCTCCTCCCATTGGAACCAGTTGCCTAGCAACGGGTTAACCCATTGGTCTAAGGTGTGTGGATGGGTGTAATGAGGGTCCCTTATGTGACATGTCATGTTCCCTGGCCACAGGGATACCACACACTCTCTTGTGGGTGCAGTACCCTATGTAGCATCCCAACCAGTGGGGCACCACAGTCACATTGATTGTCTATTCAATTACAGAACCTCCCTGTATATGGCATTTGAATCTTTTACATACGGAGCATAACACTCCCATTTTCAATTTGCTGAAACTCTTTGAATCCAGCATACTATAATCAGGTTAGGCCTTTTTCCATCCCTAGGTGGAATGATCTATGCATTCTGAATACCTACCTTACACTTACAAGCATAACATAGAAAGACTTTGCCAGCCAGTAATCTTTGATACTGCCTGGGATAGCCCCTTGAGTGGCTACACTAGACCATGTGATGTCATAGCTGAAGTTCATTATGGCGAAAACCTCTGAATGTGCAGTAATCAATAAGTTTCAGGAAATTCAACTTGATCCTTCTTTATAATTATAATATTGCAAAAAAAGAGAATCTCCTACAAATGCAACAACAGATTTTAACATTGAGACTCCATTTCAATATTTTTTTTTATTTAACTTTTTAGTCTTGTAGTACTATTGCCATTTTCGGTATTAAATTCAACAAAATGGCATACATGATTCATGAATTTGGAGTGAACAATGCTTTTTTCCTGTCATGAACTGTTTTGACTTTTTTTGGTGCTAAAAGTCACAAAAATTGTACTAAAATACTGGTGTACTCTGAAAAAGAACAAGTGGGGAGGGTAGTGCACCAAATTTAGCAATAGGGTAAAAAATTGCAATTGTTTAATCAGCGAAACACATCTGCAATCGCTGGATGCAACCCACAAAATGGAAAACAGTACAGAGATAATAATAGTGAGCACACTTAAACTCCACTTCAAAAAAATCGCAAACAGAATAATAATTGTGTGCAAGGAAAAAAGCAGAAAACACACAAAACTAGACAAATTGCCGATGTAACAGGAATGATTTACTGGGGCCTAAAGTTACTATTTTGTGTATTATTTGCTTACTTTGGGCACCCATTATTTGCTTGAACACTTCCTTTAAATTTACTCCAAATAGTAAAATCAGTGTAATTATTCTTCGTATATGCAGAAATTAAAAAGTAAACTCTCAAAATTCCAAAGGGATTTATTAAAGTCTTATTCATAAGAATTATGAATTAATTAAATAAATATGCATAAATATTTACATACATAACATCTGAGCTATTTTTCTGAATCTTTTAGTTTTTTAAACTGTTAGTGAAGTTGCATTTGTTCGAACAGCTCACATCATTCAAAATAATAGGTAGATTTAATATAGACTAAATAATAAAATATCTTTACACAGTCAACAGGGAATATTAATACCAGTCTTTCTATTTGAAATGCCTTTAAAGTGTATATATTTCATTATTTTTTCACTTTATTTATTATTTAAAGAACAGGTCAGACAATTATAGATTTCATTAAGGTTATTTTCACTCTTGGGCAAACTTGGCATTTTAATTACATAGAATTAGTGAAGTAACTTTGATATATTTTGGCAGAATGTCAACTTTCTCTCCAAATGAACTTCAGTGAAGTTTGTTGTGCTCCGACAAAAATGGGACTTGCTGAAAACTTGATAACTGAATTTATGTTTAAGAAATTTTAAAACTTATTTATTTGTTTACTATAGCAGAATTTCAACCTATAAGAACCATCTGTTAATTGTATGACATTGGAAGTTTGAACTTACAATATTTTCAAGATAATAAGATGTACTTTTTTCCTCCAAAAAAAATGGGAGGAATATGTCTTACAATTCAGATATAGCTTATACAGGGAGGAAGCACCATTGGGGTGGGGTCAAAGGAGGCAGAGTCAACAATGATGCAGACCTGTGGCTTGGGGGAGGGGAGGTGTCATTGATCTGCCAGCAGTGTATGTGATAGGCTTCAGAAAAATGGCTGCGGAGGTCTCGAATGCACAGATTGAGATCTCGGCTCTCTGAGCAGCATTGCCGCACTGGTGCCTAAGTGAAATCCCCTCCTCTTAGCCCACGGCTCACAGCAGCGCCCCAATGATGCCGCTGCTTACTTCCTGCAGTGTCAACCCTGCCTTCTGTGACCCAGCCGGTTAACTACACTTGGAATATAAGACGGACTATAGAATTATAAAACAGACCCCAATTTTAACAATATGAATTATTTTTTTCTATTTTCCTTCTCTAAATTTGGGGTGAGTCTTATAATCCGCTGTGTTTTATAATCCACTAAATACGATAATTCCGGGTGCCATATATTTACTGTAATTGGTTACAGAGGACATTTAATAAAATTGTTGAATTACAAGGAAGCAGGTTATCATAACTGGTTGAATTCGGCTCTGGTGACCTTTATTAGTTTTAATGACTAAACCTAACCCATGACTTATTCTACACCTCCTAGACTATCCTTTGTAAAACCATTTTAGTGCATGCCTTACAAAATTTAAATGTACAGTTAATATTTGTTCACAATATCCAGGTAAATATTTGCTGTGTTTCCTTCAGTCTAACAATTGTCAAATATGGCCTCAGGAGACATTGTGGACACAAGAAGAGTTTGAAAAATTCTTAAAAAAACTAAACATAGCTGTCTTATACAATTGATTTAAAGATGTGAAAATTGATAAGTTAAGAAAGTGGTAAAGTGAAATAATACAGCTAACGTAAGGGAAAATAACAGCAACATATTAACAGAAAGAACATTCAAGAAATCAAAAGATTTAGCAGCATTAGCATAGTCTAGGGGATTCTACCCACTGACAACTAAACTGCTGTTTTCATCAGTCCCAAAGAGGAAGATATTATCATCAAAGAAGCCTCTTGTCACAAAACTATCCATTATTGGTGCCAAGATCTTAAATACCAAGAAGATCCTTCACTCCGAGCACCATCAAAACGTTTTTGCGCCTTTCTCAAAAATAGAGATTTGCAAAACCAAATATGTTCAGGTTTGGAGGATCCAGGTGGACTTTAAAAAAAGTTTGAGACTGGACTTGACTCAATCCCTGAATCCTATAAAATGCTATGGGACCTGTACTTTAGTGCTATAAAATGGTGTCTAAGAGACTGCAAAATGGAGATTAAAGCAGAGGGACCGTAACACCACTTGTAGGTTTGCTTATTAAGCCTCATATTTATTCACTGCTTTCCATGCCCCCTCTCTGTGACAATGTCTGTGATTGGATGTTGGAGGCAGTCTGCGCCTCCACCCTTGTTGGCAGTGTCTATGATTGATGTAAAAATAAATAATTAAAAAAAATGGCTTAGTAACACAATTTTGTAAAAATAATGAAGGAGTCATGGAACTAACTGGATTCAGTCAGTGGCTTAGCGGAGGCTTGTGTCCATTTGGTTTCTGCAACAGTGTCCAGTATCTGTTTGGTGTCTGTGATCACAATCGAAGAGCCATTGGTTCCCTGCCATCGCTCGGTTCGTTTGCATTCAGGCCTAATAGTTGCCATAATTCCCCATCCACTGCTGATACCATTGGTTACCTGGCAACCACCAGGCAGCATTAGCGGAGCAATTGTTCTGACTACACTGATTTCCTTTATACATAGTTCTGAGTCTAATATAAAGGTATTTTCCTTTTCTTCTCTTTTGCAACAAATGTTGTTAATTATATTGTGTATTATTGTGCTGTTTTTCTGTAATTTGTTGTGCTATTCACACAATGTTTTTAACTTAGATGTCAGTAAATCTGCCTATTTAGGAACAGAAACTACGCCATTGTTTTGTATTAGGACTCGTTGAAGCGCTAAAGCGTGAAATGGTGACTGTTGTCCGACCCTGACGACCCTCTTTCTGCACTCTGCAACCATGATTTTATCGGAATAAAATTCCACACTGCAAACAAAGAGAACCGGTGAGTGCCGCTTTTTCTTCCATACTTCGATTCATTTTCTGAAACTGAAGCTGAGCAACGCCGGTTACCGTCTACTGCCAGCTGATGATGGATGCATTAAGCTTTGAATAATAGCTAGTGCTCGGATTCCTCCTTTTCCAAAATCAATATTATATTCACCCTTAGATGTTTCGAGGAATATGACAGCATGGTATTTAACCCTTCACCCTCCCTCTTTTATATGCACCACTCTAGTGACTGCAGCAGCCATGATATGCATTTATAGTAGTTGTGACTCTCAGAACCACACAAGGTGAATCCTCTGATAACTATTTAGGTAATGTTTTATCTCTCAGATCCTTCATTCTCCCGATTTTAGTTTTCTGAGAAAATGACCTTTGGATTTTCATTGGCTGTAAACCATAATCATCACCATTTACAGAAATAAACACTTGAAATACAGGGTAAGCCATTTATATGGATGAGCCTAAATAAATTGGGAATAGTTGGTGATATCAACTTCCTGGTTGTGGCACATTAGTTTATGGAAGGGGAAAACCTTTCTAGATGGGTGCTGACCATGGCGGCCATTTTGAAGTTGGCCATTTTGGATCCAACTTTATTTTTTTAATGGAAAAGGGTCATGTGACACATCAGTCTTATTGAGAATTTCATGAGAAAAACAATGATGTGCTTGGTTTTAATGTAACTTCATTCTTTCATGAGTTATTTACAAGTTTATGACCACTTATTAAATGTGTTCAAAGTGCTGCCCATTGTGGTGGATTGTCAATACAACCCTCTTCTCCCACTCTTGACACACTGATAGCAACACCGCAGAAGAAATGCTAGCACAGGCTTCTAGTATCCTATGTTTCAGATGCTGCACATCTCGTAGCTTCACAGCATAGACAATTGCCTTCAGATGAGTGAAGAGGCAAACCTTTTTTGTGAATAATGAAGTTAACAAACAAAACCACCGCTATTGGTCTGACACTAACCCACAGTGGATAGATCCCTCCAAGACTATTGGAACACAAAAATTGATGGTATGGTGTGGTATGTGGGGTACAAAGGCCATTCTTCATCAATGGAAACCTCAATGCCACTGGACTTCTGAATCATGTAACAATTTCAGGTTCAAGTTTCAAGTTCTTTTGACACTTCTTACATGAACTGTCTCACATGGATTTATAGGAGCTTTAAACAGGAATGGTTTCCATGGTGCGTGCTGCTTCTTTAATCAATGTACTTCACAAGTACATTGATTAAAGCAGCAGCACGGACCGTGGAAACCATTACTGTTTAAAGCTCCTATTTTTCCCGCAGTTTTGGCGTGACGGTGGAGGTTCTCCAGCAGCTGCTAAAGCGCTTAAGCTGGTTGTGAGTTTCACAACCTGAGAAGATGAGTGGACCCCTATATATAATCCACATATAAACAAAAGTGTCTTTTTGATAAGGCACAATCTGCGCCTCTTGTGTCTCCTTTTATCTATAGTCACATGGATTTATAGCTTTCTACACACACAGAGGAATTTTCAGTTCTCCACCGACCACTAATCATAGAACAATAATGCAATCTGTTCCTTTTATCTCAGAATTTTGATTTTACCTCCTCAGCTTCTCTCCCCCTTCCAAGACTGACTACTATTTTTTTGCTTTACGTCACTTGTTGTATTAACTGCATCATCCCTCCTTGCATATGTATATATGTGTGAGTCTTCAGAATTTGTGTCATGATGTGGAGGCCATAATTTCTCGAAAACTTGCTTAACTTACCATCTTTTCAGTTAGCCATTAAAAAGTATCAACCACTGAGGACACTCAGATTACTTTCAGTAAGCTTTTCCCTCCTTCATCACAATGGCAAATAGCAATTCTGGAACTAAATTCACCCCTCATCAAGTTGCTGGTAGCGCAGTTGCTGCCTCATTAACTTGTTTAATATGATGCTTTTTGAAACCTGATGGTGTGCATTGACTCACTGGAAGATGCCAAGCCATAAAATTGCAAATAAAGAGTGCCTGCAATTTGTCCTCATGTGCAGGAGAATATAGGCCATTCTTTACACTTGTCATTGAGCTCCAAAGCAATTAATTACTTGGACAATACATGTGTTTCAGAAGCAGCAATGCAACACTACATCTCAGACTGGAAGCTATGCCTGATTCCACCACTAATGTAAGAACCAGTAGAAATTGTGGAAAAAATCCCACACCGCTGTCAAATAAATATAGGTCTAAAAGCCATAATTTATTTAACGTATTTTGAAATATATCCCCATTTTTTCTTCAGGAAAAAGTGGGATACACTTTTGAAACGCATTGAATAAATCATCATTTCTTATTATTACTGAGACTGGACCTATATTTAATTTTTTTTTATGATTTCTCCTGGTTTTTGCATTATTGGCTAGCCATTGTGTTTGTGGTTCCTGTGGTAGCTGTCTATAAGCTGTTATATTAATTGCATGTCACAACCGTACAAAGTGAGCTACTGGCTCTTTTATCCTTTTTCTGTGTTTATTGGGTAAGGCCATGGTCACACATGACCTCTGCTTTGCCCTGTATCCGTTTTTTGAATCAGTTTTTGGACTTTTTTTCTCTAAGTCCAAAAACGCATATCCATTAACAGATGGTGCACTTAAGTGTCACTGCGTTTTTCAAAAACGCTATGCCGTTCTTCACTGCCTCCAAAAAACGCTGCATGCAACATTTTTGGGTGCAGGAAAAAAACGCATGCGTTTTTTTAACATGGGGCCCTATGGGAAAAGCATGAGTTAACGCATGGCACATATAGATGCCATCCGTTAACGCATGCGTTAACGCATATGCGTTTTTTAAGAAAAAATGACAAAGTGCAAAAAACGTCCATGGACACAGGAGGTACAAAATGCAGCCTACAAAAAACGGATTTGTTGCAGAAAACCTTAAAAAAACAGATTGCATGTGTACCCTAGCCTAAGACCCAATTGCGCTTTTCTATTCACAGTTTATTGCTTCATTCCACCATTATGTTGTGGTGAATTTCTCCTCCTTCTCATTCTCCAATACATTTCCTAGTGATATTACCCCATTCACTAAAGTCCATATCACACATTTGCTTGGTCAAATGTTTTGTATGTTTTTTCACGGGTAACCTAATTTGCTTAAAAACATATATATTTCTTGCTTGTGTTTTGTTCAGTTAAAACATGGCAAAAACAATGCCAAATTTATCAATAGATGTCTAGAAGCTTATAATTCTTAGAGTGAAGTCAGGAAAAAAACAAAAAGAGGTAGATATGGAATTCATGAATGATAATAATTAGCAAAAGAAGGAACATAAATGAAAATAAAACTCACCAAAAGCAGCTATGGCCATTTTCACACATATCCGCTGCTAGTATTTAGCAGGTCTCCGCTAAATACTTAGCTTTTTTCAGTGAAGCGGAGATGCGTGAGCGCTGCCACTTCCTGGTGACGCAGCCCCTGGTTACCCCATGTTGATCATGGTAACCACTTCACACACAAGGCTGCCTAGTGTCTGCTTTCCCAGAGCGGACAGGGAAACGCTGCAAGTGGAGACCCGCTAAATACTAGCAGCGGAGATGTGTGAACATGGTCTATATCTTCTATAACCAAATGCACTCAGCAGGATGCAGTAAGCCTCAGTAATATAGGAAAAGGCATCACAGGTACAAAATACCAGTGCTCCAATCACTCTCAACCTCCTTCTCTTGGAAGAGGTGATTTCTGGTATTTTTTATGCACACAGAATAAGGTTCCCATAGGGTGCTAGTCACACACGTGCAGTGCAAAGTGTGCCCAGCCTATTGCTGATGCCCTTACTATTAGATATATGTGGGCTTTTAGGCACTATGGCTGGTTTCACGCTGCAGTTTTTTCCCTGATCAGGTTGGATGCGGTTTGTGTGTCAAAACCAGGAGAGGAACTTGCAGAGAAAAACTATAATTGAAAGATTGACACCTGTTCTGGGTTTTGGAGACACTCCTGGTTTTGGCACACAAACCTAATTGAACCTGATCAGGGAAAAAACTGCAGTGTGAAACCAGCCTATATCAATGCACTGCAACAAGACAGATGCCCTATATGGCCCATCTGCACCCTGCAAAAAAAAGTGCAAATAAACCAGAATACAAAACATGAATAAAATGTGAGGCATTGGTAGGTATTTTGGACCAAAACACGTAAGCTATTAACCCACATCAAGCGTCCTCATGGTCACAAGTCCCAAACACTAAATTCATGTATGATGCTAATTAGCAAAAGAAGGAACATATATTAAAAAAACTCACCATTAAACAGCTATATGGTCTATAACCAAATACACTCAGCAGGATGCAGTAAGCCTCAGTAATATAGGAAAAGGCATCACAGGGGCACATTACCAGTGCTCCCATCACTCTCAACCTTCTTCTATTGGAGGGGGGATTTCTGGTATATAGATGCACCAAATTGAATACATTTAGTGTTAGGGACTTGTGAGCATGAAGACCCTTGATGTAGGTCATGAGCTTATGTGCATTGGTTCAAATTTCATACCACTACCTCACATATTGTTCATGTTTTATATTTGTTTTTTGCATTTTTTATGCAGGGTGAAGCTGGGCCATTTAGGGCATCTGTCTTGTTGTGCTGCATTGATATAATGTCTAACAGCCCACCTAGATCTAATAGTAAGGGCGTAAGTAATAGGCAGGATACACTTTGCACCATATGTGTGTGACTGGCGCCCTATTGGAACCTTATTCTATGTGCATAAACAATACCAGAATTCACCCCCGCCAAGAGAAGGAGGTTGAGAGTGATTGGAGAGTTGATAATTGGCAAATGTGATTCCTTTTCCTATATTACTGAGGCTTACAGCATCCTGCTGAGGGCATTTGGCTATAGCTGCTTTTGGTGAGCTATGGAATTCCACTTTTATCAAAGTTTCAAAGGAACAAAGAATATACAGTCATATGAAAAAGTTTGGGCACCCCTCTTAATCTTACTCATTTTTTGGGGTCTAAAATTTGGTATTTGCAACAGCTATTTCAGTGTGATATATGTAATAACTGATGGACACAGTAATATTTCAGGATTGAAATGAGGTTTATTGCACTAACCAAAAATGTGAAAAATGCATTATTTCAAAATTTGACAGGTGCAAAAGTATGGGCACCCTTTTGATTTTCATGATTTGAATACTCCTAACTACTTTTTACTGACTTACTGAAGCGCTAAATTGGTTTGGTAACCTCATTGAGCTTTGTACTTCATAGCCCAGTGTATCCAATCATGAGAAAAGCTATTTCAGGTGTCCACTTGCAAGTTGTTCTCCTATTTGCATCTTCTCTGAGGAGTGGCATCATGGGCTCCTCAAAACAGCTTTCAAATGATCTTAAAAAAAAGATTGTTCAACATAGTTGTTCAGGGGAAGGATTCAAAAAGTTGTCTCAGAGATTTAACCTGTCAGTTTCCACTGTGAGGAACATAGTAAGGAAATGGAAGACCACAGGGACAGTTCTTGTAAAGGTCAAAAGTGGCAGGCCAACAAAAATATCAGAAAGGCAGAGAAGAAGAATGGTGAGAACAGTCAAGAACAATCCACAGACCACCTCCAAAGACCTGCAGCATCATCTTGCTGCAGATGGTGTCACTGTGCATCGATCAACAATACAGTTCACACTGCACAAGGAGAAGCTGTATGGGAGAGTGATGCGAAAGAACCGTTTCTGCATGCATGCCACAAACAGAGTCGCCTGAGGTATGCAAGAGCACATTTGGACAAGCCAGTTTCATTTTGGAAGAAGGTCCTGTGGACTGATGAAACAAAGATTGAATTGTTTGGTCATACAACAAGTCGTTATGCATGGCGCCACAAAAACACAGCATTCCAAGAAAAACACTTACTACCCACTGTCAAATTTGGGGGAGGGTCCATCATGCTTTGGGGCTGTGTGGCCAATGACGGCACCGGGAATCTTGTTAAAGTTGAGGGTCGCATGGACTCCACTCAGTATCAGCAGATTCTTGAGAATAATGTTCAAGAATCAGTGTCAAAGTTGAAGTTACACCGGGGATGGATCTTTCAGCAAGACAATGATCCAAAACACCGCTCCAAATCTACTCAGGCATTCATGCAGAGGAACAATTACAATGTTCTGGAATGACCATCCCAGTCCCCAGACCTGAATATCATTGAACATCTGTGGGATGTTTTGAAGCGAGCTGTTCATGCTCGGCGACCATCAAACTTAACTGAACTGGAATTGTTTTGTAAAGAGGAATGGTCAAAAATACCTTCATCCAGGATCCAGGAACTCATTAACAGCTACAGGAAGTGACTAGAGGCTGTTATTTTTGCAAAAGGTGGATCTACTAAATCTTAATGTCACTTTTCTGTTGAGGTGCCCATACTTTTGCACCTGTCAAATGTTGAAATAATGCATATTTCACATTTTCGGTTAGTACAATAAACCTCATTTCAATCCTGAAATATTACTGTGTCCATCAGTTATTACATATATCACCCTGAAATATTACTGTGTCCATCAGTTATTACATATATCACACTGAAATAGCTGTTGCAAAAACCCAATTTTAAACAAAACAAAAAGAGTAAGATTAAGAGGAGTGTCCAAACTTTTTCATATGACTGTAAGGTGCAAAGGCTAAGAGCAGTATGGCTGAATGCACTATTTTTAGTCAAGAAGCCGTTTATCTATGTAAAGAACTGGAAGGTGCAGCTTTAGTTTGTCAAAGAGCACAGTCAATTAAAGGATACAGATTGGTCTAGGGTTTTGTGGTCAGATGAATTCAAATTCAATCTGTTTAGTAGTGATGGTAAGCAATATATATACTGTCCAATCAGAAAATGTAAGGATGTACGGTACCAAATACCTACAGTGAAACAGTGGTGGCAATGTCATAGCTTGAGGCTACTTTCCTGTATCTGCCATTGGCCCTCTGCATAAAATTGTTGGACATATGAATGCTACTATGTAAAAGGATATACCTGAGAGTGTAATGCACTTTCAATATATCACCAGATAGATGGCATCACAACAACCAGATAGAAGTAATTAACCCTTCACCCCCGAGTGATATTCCATTTTCCATTTTTCGTTTTCCCCTCCCCTTCTTTCAAGAGCCATATCTTTTTTATTTTTCCTTTAATATAGATATTTTAGGGCTTATGTTTTGCAGGACAAGTTGTATTTTAAAACTAAGTTATTTATTTTGCCATATAGTGTACAGGAAAATGGGAAAAAAAAATCCACGTGCGGTGAAATGGCAAAAAAAAAAATTCCAATTACAAGTTTGTTTGTTTTTTTTATTCACCATGTTCACTATAAGGTAAAACTGACATATTGATATGATGCCTCAGATTAGTATGCGTTCGTAGATACCAAACATGTATACCTTTACTGTTATCTAAGAGGTAGAAAATATATCATACATTCTGTAAAGAGGTGGGTGGTTGGAACATATGTCCCCTCAAAACCCACTTATCACTCCAAAATATAATTATAAACAAGAGAACAGGAGAAAGAAAGCATTTTAATTATGTTAAAAAGTGAACATCAGGCTTATTCTGGTCAAATAAGAATAGAAAGGTGGTGCCAGGATATGCGCAATGGACCACAATAATATATATTCCCATCTGGGCTGACATATATGACACAGGGATAATAACATCCAAGTTGACAGTATTACAATCAGAGGTACAAGAGCAGATATCTAGATGCAACAATCTCATATATAGATATACATTTTACGTAAGAATAAAGTGCACATGCAATAAATCACAATATCATGCATGAATCATGCCTCAGATACACTCCTGTAGCTCAAGATAAGTGTCTGGGGCACATAGACAACCACAAGTTAAGCCCTGTGTCTATGGGGAAAATGAAAGCTTCCCTATTAGCAAAGGGAAGTCAAACCCATTATCAGTGCGGAGAATTGCACTTTGCCCCTAGCAGCGGAAGGATCCCACGGACTAGGACCCTGATGTACCTTTCCTCTTATGTGATGGTAAGCTTCAGCAGGGAGAAGAGTGATAAGCAACCTGCAAATGCTGGTATTTATATGTGTATGGCATGCAAAACACCAAACACCAGTCACATTGTGGCGCTTGGTCACTTCCGGTCTCGCCCCTCCTCAACCTGAAGTGCGCTGACATCACACTTGATGACGTGCACCTTCGAGAGCCAGGATGCGTCACCATGGTTCCTGGACATACACATCAGCGGTTAGAGATGCCGCACCCACCGTGGGAGGGAAGGGAAAGGCATCAGAACTCACATGACCAGGTACCTGATACAGAGCTGACCCAAGGGGCTTTAACCCCTTAATTACCAGCACAAACAAATAGCAGTCAGATAAGACAGCTTTTGGAACATGAGCAGAAGTGGAACAGGACTACCAGAAATAACAGATGTATATAAAGATTAGGCATATAATGATATCATTAATAATCAACATCATATATCCAAGCCATCCACATGTTAACCAGCAGTCTTCAAGCCACTCCTTGCTGTTCCATGAGTACAAAAAGTAGCTTACTAAAATTTTAAGGAGCTCCTCAAAAAAAGAATAAAGATTTGGTGGAACAGAGCGTTCCTTAACAAGTATAGCAAGAAAGACCTGATACCCCAGGGATTGAGAATACAGGTATTTCCGTCATTCCTGATCAACAACAAGTACTTCAGAGAGTGGTGGGAGGAGGTCGCCAATGAGTGTTCGAGTGGGTTCCTGAATCTACTCAGTGAACTCAATGCGGAATCACTCAGTGGGGTGGAGAGTGAGATGGAGGAGTTATCGGCAAGGATAAAAGACATACTACCAAGTAATGCCCTGTCCAAATTTGATGAGGAAATTGAGAGTGAGTTATTTAAAATGGGAGAAGGAGATCAAGTCTTATAAATTTAAAAAAAATTAAACGTGAGCAAACCGATGTTCAGCTGAATCAGGTATACAAATGGAAAAATAGTGACAGGAAGGGTCGCTCAAAACCACATCCAGAGTCCCACGTTAAACCCCCCTTCCAAAGGGTGAATCCGGTGGAACTATTCCATCTTGCACAGAGGACTCAGACTTTGATTTGACTAGCATTGGCAAGGTCACTAGATTTAAGTCTAGCGCACTTCCGGTTGAGCAGGGGCGGCAATTTGACCAGTGTTTGGCGTTTTACATGCCATACACATATAAATACCAGCATTTGCAGATTGCTCATCACTCTCCCCCTGATGAAGCTTACCACCACATAAGAGGAAACGTACGTCGAGGTCGTAATCCGGGGGAGCCTTCCGCTGCTTTGGGCAAAGTGCAATTCTCCACGTTGGTAATGGGCTTGACTTCCCTTTGCTAATAGGGAAGTTTTCATTTTCCCCATAAACACAGAGCTTAACTTGTGGTTGCCTATGTGCACCGGACACTTATCTTGAGCTATAGGAGTGTATCTGGGGTGTGATGCATGCTTGATATTGTGATTTATTGCACGTACACTTTATTCTTATGTAAAATGTACATTTATGTATGAGATTGTTGCATCTAGATATCTGCTCTTGTATCTCTCATTGTAATACTGTCAGCTTGGATGTTGTTTTCCCTGTGTTATATATGTCAGCCCAGATGTGAAGATAAATTATTGTGGTCCATTGTGCATGTCCTGACACCATCTTTCTATTCTATTTAACCAGAATAAGCCTGATGTTCACTATTTAACATCAGTTAAATATTTATGCATGCTTTTTCCTGTTCTCTTGTTTATATTTGTTATCTAAGTGGTGAAAAAAAATTATGTAAAAAAAAGAATTGCACTTTTGTTGTTTTGATCGCCCATTATCACATTTTATTGCAATGATGCGGCGACCAAAAACATGAATTTTTGGGTTTTGGACTTTTTATTCTGTTAAGCAGTTTACCATTCTGATTATTGACTTCATATTTTAACCCCTTCACCACCCGGCAATTTTTCATTTTTGTTTTTTGCTCCCCTGCTTCCAAGAACCGTAACATTTTTATTTTTCCATCAATATAGACATATGATGTCTTGTTTCTTGCGGGACAAGTTGTACTGTCAAATGCAATAATTTATTTTACCATAAAGGGTACAGGGAAATGGGAAAAAAAATTCCAAGTGCAGTGAAATTGCAAGAAAAGTGCAATTACACATTTATTTTTTGGGTTTTTTAGTTGCTATGTTCACTATGTGGTAAAATTAACATGACCTTTGGATGCCTCAGGTCGGTATGAGTTTGTAGACACCAGACATGTATACTTTTACAGGTATCTAGGTCGTAAAAAAAATTCATTAGTTTGAAAAAAAAAAGAATCACATTTTTTTGCGCCATGTTCTGCAAACTCGTAGCGTTCTTATTTTTCCTAGGCTGTTTGACAGCTTATTTTTTGTGTCTTGAGATGACATTTGTAATGATACCATTTTCTGGTAGATGTGCTGTTTTAATCGCTCATTATTGCATTTTATAGCAATGTTGCGGTGACCAAAAAAACATAATTTTGGCGGTTGGATCTTTTTTCCATTACGCAGTTTACGGCTTTCATTAATTGATTTAATATCTTGATAGGTCGGACGTTTCTGAACGCGTCAATACCAAATAGGTAAATGTTTTTATTTTTTAAAACTTTTATTTTGAATGGGGGAAAAGGGGGGTTATTTGAACTTTTATGTTTTTTCTTTCATGTTTGTAAAAAATGTATTTATTAATTCATTCTTTATTTTACACCTCCCCCATATAGTGGCACACTGCTGCACAGTCTGATTGCTTCTGACAGGTCCCGATGAGCTGCAGCACATCGGGACCTGTCACAAATGTGTACTATGAGTGGTTGGCAGCGATTGCCAACCACTCACAGGAAGCGGTCAGTGATAGCTTCCAGGGCCTCGGCAGTACCCTGGGCTATCATGTGAGCACCGGAGATCTTGCAATATTATCGTTGGGATCTCTGGTGCAGGCGGTGAACAGCACGTTTCCCGCCATGGCGGTTTTGGATCCTGCTGTCAGTAAATGATAGAGGGATCCAAGGGGTTAACAGCACCGATTGGATCCCAGATTCGATCGGTGCTTGAAGCCCGAGATCAGCTGAGATATCGGGTGTTTGATGTGAGTGCTGCACCGGAGCTCACGTCAAACACCAGGACCTGAACCTTGATGTTGTATTACATTAAGGGTCAGGAAGGGGTTAATAGATATTTCTGAATGTGGCAATGCTAAATGTGTGTATTTTTTTCATTTTTTAATAGATTGATTTTGAATGGGTAAAAAGGGGGGTGATTTGAACTTTTGTGTTTTTTTATATTTTTAAAATCTTTTTTATTTATTTTACACTGGCCCCTGGAGGTCCTCAGTTCTGCACATTCCGATCGCTTGTGTTATGTAAAGATGAACTGCAGCTCATCTCTACATACCACAAATGATCACTTCATGTGGATACTGGCGCTTGCCAGCCATCCACAAGAATTGAGCCCAGAGAACTTCCAGGGTCACCACAGGACCCTAGGCTCTTTAGATAAAAGATTGAGATCCCGTGATTAGTTTGCAGGATCTCAAATCATGGCGGGGAAGAACACGATACCCACCATGAGTCTTTTGATACCACTGTCAAAGAATGACAGAGCAATTCAAAGGGTTAACACTGGTGGTGTTAGCTACATATCTCAACTGATGACATCAGCTGAGATGTGGGGGGAATGATGTGAGCTCAGCGCTGGAGCTCACATCAAAGGGAGGGAGCCGACAGATGACATACCCAGTATGTCACGTGTTGTAAAGAGGTTAAACTTTAAAAAAATGAAAAACTTTTGGTCGTCACTGTACACCCCCTTCTCTACTCCTCACTTATACATTCCTCACCCAATCGCCTTCAAGACTTCTCCAGATAGCCCAATTCTCCCAATGCTAGCCCCAAACTGCAAAGCATATCTCCTTGCTTGCTTGCTTGCCTAGTCTTAACCTTCTACTGTTCTATTCCTTCTGCATTTACTACCATTTCCACACCAACCACACATCTGCTGGCCAACTCTTGTGCTTCATAGTGCTGAATAGTATAAGTGACGCTGGGAAATTTGCCTTCTTTAGAATTCACAAACACAAATAATATCTGGGAATATGGCTAATGTTTGAAAAAGTTATTGGCAATGAGCAATAGGTTCTTCACTTTGAAAATAGTGCTTCTGAATTGTCTCTCTAGAGGAGAGGATAATTTTTGGACTGCATTGTAAAAAAACTTCACAAATACCTTATAATTTTGTGACTATCGATCCAGTTGTATAGCCCCCCCAAAAAAATCATTCTTTTTACTTCTGTTTGAAAAACAAATCCTTTGCTACATTCAAAGGAGTACTGCTGTTTTCTCTCCAGAAAAAAAGTGATTTTCTTATAACTTTTTTTTTTAAAATGGTAATTCCTAATCATTTAGTGTTCATCAAACCAGTTGTAAATCTTAAAAAAAGAGATATTTTTTCCATTTTAGTTGAGAAGCAATAACTTGTGCTCATTCAAATTATTTAACCTGATTTGTTTCCAGAAAAAGGATAATGTTTGAACAGCTTAAATAAAAGCCTTTGTAATTTCCGACTTACTTTGTGATCAGCAAATAGTTGTGAAACCCCAAAAAAGGAATCATTTTCCAATTGTAACTGAAAACAATTACTGTTGTCACTAGAATTCCAACTAGTCGGCTCCCACAGTACTACTATTCATGTTGGTCTTATTTGTCTATTATATTGAAATATTATTAATATTTTATGAAGAGGATTTATTGGATATATACAGGTTGTGAGAAATCTTGATTTCCTACAGGTAGGATAATTTAAGTAACAAAGATGAGTGAGCCAGCATGGGCCTGTGTGTTTTCAAATGCCAGGGCTAAATTTTTGTCCTAGACCATCCTTACCTAGAAGATTCAGTCAAATATTGTCATTCACTTTGCTCATAATGGTGATATAAACATTATGCCTATGTGAAAGAATAAGATAAAGCTCGTTCATTCAATATCTCAAGCACATAACAAATCACTTCTAATGCATCAATTAGGGAATTTAAAAATACAAAAATGGTCAGTATTACCATATCTTAGATGTCCTGGTTATTAAGAAAGCAATAATATTATGATATGTAGTCTACTGAAGGCACCTAACAGGGTGTAGCAATTTTATTTGACATTCAAACTGGCGGTTTAATCTAATATATAAAACTGACCGTATGTATGTATGTATGTATGCATGCATGTATGTATGTGTGCATGTATGTCCAGACAAATCCCAGCCCCCTCTGTTTAGCCCTGCTCACTTTGTGGATGCATATGACACCGCCCCCTCATGTTAGCCCTGTCCCTTCATAAATGCATATGGCATCACCCCCCCTGGTTAGCCCCACCCCTTTCATAATGTGCCAAAAAGGCCTGGATGCATATGGCTTCGCCCCTCCAGTTAGTGCTACCGCCTTTATTATGCCCCTGTATTGTTGTCATGTCACAATAGAATGTGATATCATAATATAGTGTCATATCACTACCTGGTCATTCTTGATGTTTGTCACTGCCTGTTAATTTGTGCGGCAAATGTGTAGTGTTGAATATATGATGTAATTTTTTTTATGCGCAAAATATTTATTCTATTTTGTTATAACTAAGAACAGTTAGTTACCATCCTGAGGATTGTATGTGTGTGTGTGTGTATGTCCACTAAAGGACATACCCTATTTTACTCAGGGAACTTCTATGACTATGTTTTGAGGGGAAATTTTAACCCCGTGCTTTACTGTCAGTCACCAAAAAAGGCCTATTCACGGTGTGCATGTACAGTGTTGGCCAAAAGTATTGACACCCCTGCAATGCTGTCAGATAATACTCAGTTTCTTCCTGAAAATGATTGCAATCACAAATTCTTTGGTATTAATATCTTCATTCAATTTGTCTTCAATGAAAAAAACACAAAAAGAATTGTCCTAAAGCCAAATTGGATATAGTTCCACACCAAACATAAAAAAGGGATGGACAAAAGTATTGGCACTGTTAGAAAAATCTTGTGATGCTTCTCTAATTTGTGTAATTAATAGCACCTGTAACTTACCTGTGGCACCTAATAGTTGGCAATAACTAAATCACACTTGCAGCCAGTTGACATGGATTAAAGTTGACTCAACCTCTGTCCTGTATCCTTGTGTGTACCACATTGAGCATGGAGAAAATAAAGAAGACCAAAGAACTGTCTGAGGACTTGAGAAACCAAATTGTGAGGAAGCATGAGCAATCTCAAGGCTACAAGTCCATCTCCAAAGACCTGAATGTCCCTGTGTCTACCATGCGCAGTGTCATCAAGACGTTTAAAGCCCATGGTACTGTGGCTAATCTCCCCAGATGTAGACGGAAAAGAAAAATTTACAAGAGATTTCAATGCAAAACAAAACACACTTCAAAAAGCACTAGAAAATGGTTTGAGAGAAAGCACTGGAGACTTCTAAGATGGCCAGCAATGAGTCCAGACCTGAATCCCATAGAACACCTGTGAAGAGATCTAAAAATGGCAGTTTGGAGAAGGCACCCTTCAAATATCAGGGACCTGGAGCAGTTTGCCAAAGAAGAATGGTCTAAAATTCCAGCAGAGCATTGCAAGAAACTCATTGATGGTTACCAGAAGCGGTTGATCGCAGTTATTTTGGCTAAAGGTTGTGCAACCAAGTATTCGGCTGAGGGTGCCAATAACTTTGTCTGGCCCATTTTTGGAGTTTTGTGTGAAATGATCAATGTTTTGCTTTTTGCTTCATTCTCTTTTGTGTTTTTTCATTGAAGTCAAATTAAATGAAGATGATAATACCAAAGAATTTGTGATTGCAATCATTTTCAGGAAGAAACTGAGTATTATGTGACAGAATTGCAGGGGTGTCAATACTTTTGGCCAACACTGTATGTGTGTATGTATGTCCACTATAAGCCTATATATGGTAACTATATGCCCATATATGGTCATGTTACCCATATATGGTGATAGTACTGTGTCCCTTATAGTAATAGTGGGAAACCAGATTTACTATTTTAGCCAATGCATAACAATGTGCCCCAAGCAGGAAATACCAGTATATCGTAGGATGCCACATACAGCCCCCCAGTATACAGCATGAAGCCGCACACAGCCCCTAGTATACCACAAGAGGCCACATACTGCCCTCAGTAAACAGCAGTAGGCTGCACACAGCCCCCAGTATACAGCAGGAGGCCACACACAGCCCCCAGTATACTGAAAGAGGTCACACACTGCCCCCAGTATAGAGCAGAAGGCTGCACACAGCACCCAGTATACAGCAGGAGGCCACAGGTTACTATCCTAGGCAACACTGGGTTATACAGCTAGTATAGTATAAACTTAGAGTCACTGTTGCTATGGAACAGATAACCATAAATTATTTTAGTGGATCCAGTTGAGTTAAATAAATTAATTGGGCACGTGTCCCAAATAAGTTGATTCTTCAATGATGATAATAAAGTGTTTTTCCATTCACAACCCATTTCAACATCATAACAGCGCCTTTACTAAGTGAGAAAAAACAAATGTGCAAAACATGTTTATTTGACTTGTTAAAGGCACAGAAATGGCATTAAACAAAATGATCATTGTTTAAGAATCAATTCACTCCACCAGTGCAACCCACCTAATGTGTTTAATACCACTGGATCCAATATTTTCTGAAGTGTTTATACAACTGACTTGGAGCAGCAACTTTTTTCATGCCTACCACAGGAGCTTTTCCTGTCAAAACTCCACCAGCTGAGTGTTAGCCACTTAGCCACTTTTCCTTCATATGGTATCAGCATGTGATGTGCTCTGTTAAACACATCTACCTGTCTTCATAAATAATTTTATTCACCTTTCCCAGGTCATGCTCCCCTTTCCTATAACCATCTCCATTTCTTCCAATGTATGATTGGTTTCTTAATGGCCATTAAAATTGAAGTGACACAATCCTTTAAGAACATTTAAGGTTGACTGAGATAACTACAAGTGCATCTTAATAAATTAGAATATCATCAAAAAGATTAATTATTTCAGTAATTTAATACAAAAAGTGAAACACACATAATATATAGAGTCATTGCAAGCAAAGTGATCTATTTCAGGTGTTTCTGGTAATGTTGATGATTATGGCTGACAGCCAATAAAAACACAAAAGTCATTATCTCAGAAAATTTGAATAATCAACAAAAAAATCTGCAAATTCTTACTAATCGTTTAATAAGTTCCCTTAGTCTGATTCAGTAGGCTAAACATTTATGGGGAAAACTGTTGACTTGACAGATGTCCAGAAGCCAGTTGAAGGTGTTGTTTTTAGATTAAAATAAATTTAGCATTTCATTTGGAAAATCAAGGTTCCAGAGTCTGAAGGAAGAGTGAGGAGGCCATAATCCAAGCTGCTTGAGGTCTAATGTTTCCATAATCAGTGATGGTTTGTGGAGTGATGACCTCTGCTGGTGTAGGTCCACTGTGTTTTATCAAGACCAAAGTCAGCACTGCCGTCTATCAGCATATTTTAGTGCACCTCATGCTTCCCCCTGCTGACAAGCTTTTTGGAGATGTAAATTTCATTTTTCAGCAGAACTTGGCACCTGTTGTCACATCGCCATCGGACTCGGTGGCCGGTGTTCCTGCCTCGGCCGCTGGGAGGAGCCGGATTCCTTCGTCTGGTGGTGCTGGTGATAGGAAGGCCTTGTCCTCATATGGACCTGCTCCAGCGACGTCTGCCTCTGTCGCTGAGCGCCGCTGTGTTTCCCCTCTGGGTGGTGTTGGTCGCAGAAGAGCGGGCCCTGCAGAGGTGTCCGTTAGGCGCAGCCTGCGTTCTTCTGTCAGAGGTGGGCTGGGTGGAGCCAGTCGTGCATCTCCATCTGGCCTGGCTCTAGGGGCAGTTCAGATGAGGTCATCAGGCTGTGAGCTCCAGCCTATGGGAGGTAACCGCGCCCTTCAAATACATTGGAGCCTGTCTTGCAGGCCGCCAGATATAGTTTTCGTTCCCCAGTGATATAGTGTATGTTTAGTTTTGTCTCTGACCTTGCCTGGATTTCTGACTCTGCCTCTGCCTATTGATTTTGTACCTCAGCTGCCCTCTTGGTTTTGCCCTTGACCTTTGCCTGGATTTTTGACTCTGCTACTGCCTGACGATTTTGTACCTTCGCTGCCCTCTCGGTTTTGACTCGGACTCCTGACTACGTTCTTCGCTTCCTGATTTTTTCCCTTCCTAGACGACCTCCCTGCTCTGCTGCTCCCATAGGCAGCTACCCCCTGGGCTCCGCTATATTTCCAGATCCCTGTATAGGGGTTAAGGGTCTCGGGGTTTCTCGGGGTGCTGCCTTACCAGCAGCTCAGCCTTACAGCGGACGGTCGTCACATTATATCTGGCCATACCATTTTATATATATATAGGTATCGACTATATATATATTTAAACGCATTCCCTTACTTTTTTTTCTCTCCTTTTCCCAATGGTTACCTGTTGTTTTTTTTTCTTTACTCTGAGCTGTGTCAGCTGTTAATTGCTTCCATCAATACATCTGTGTCCAGCTTCTCAGTCCTGTGGAGGAACACTCCCATCTTCTCATACCAACATGCTGCACAAGTCATCATCTGAAGTCCTCTGCATGAATGCTGGAGATCAGAAGGCCTCATTCCCTGGATGTCAGCACCTGGGGGGCTCTGGCTATGCTTGCTCAGGTGCCCAGGTAGGATTGCCCGCAAATGCGGCCAAAGTCCTGTTACCTATTTCTTTGACTTACCTTAAGAAATCTGTGTGTTTGGAGGCTTATGTTGACAGTGGCTCAGAGGGGAATTTCATAGATCTCCATATAGCGAGAACTCTTGGTGTACCACTGCTAAGGCTTAATGCCCCCATTAGAACCACTGCAGTTAATGGCACTCCCCTCATCCAGGGTGGAGTGGAATTTGTCACTGAGGAAGTGTCAATGCTGGTGGGGTTGTTACATGCTGAAAAGATGTCATTTTTTGCATTCAGTAATTTATCATCTGCAGTAATCCTGGGCATGCCATGGTTACGTAAACATAACCCAGTCATAGACTGGCACTTGGGTGACATCGTGCGCTGGAGCCCAAAGTGTCAGGATAACTGTATCTCTCTGTCTGTGAACCAAGTGAAGGTCAAGACTCCTCCATTTGTACCATATGCCTTTAGAGATTTTGAGGATGTATTTTTTATTCAGGAGTCAGAGAAATTACCCCCTCACAGAAAGTATGATTGCACCATAGATTTGATACCTGATTCTCGTCTCCCAAAGGGGAGAATATTTAACCTCTCTGGTCCTGAACGTCAGGCCATGAATGATTACATAGCAGACAGTCTGAGAAAGGGGTATATTAGACCGTCCACCTCACCAGTAGGGGCCGGTTTCTTTTTTGTGGGAAAGAAAGATGGCGGCCTCAGACCTTGCATTGATTACCGCGAATTAAACGCGATCACTGTGAAAAACCAGTATCCTGTTCCACTCATCCCTGATCTTTATAATCAGCTGTTGGGAGCCAAGTATTTCACCAAACTGGACCTCAGGGGAGCATATAACCTGGTCCGTATAAAAGAAGGCGATTAGTGGAAGACCGCGTTCAATACGCCTCTCGGCCATTTTGAGTATCTCGTAATGCCGTTCGGGTTAAGCAACGCACCTGCGGTTTTTCAGAATTTCGTGAACGATATATTCAGAGACATCAGTGGTGTATATGTGGTCGTTTATTTGGACGACATTCTGTTTTTTTCTCCTGGTCTTTGGTCGCACGTCCGACATGTCCGTACTGTGCTCCAGAGACTCAGAGAGCATTCTTTATTCGCCAAATTAGAGAAATGTGTCTTCATGGAGGAGGAGATAAACTTTTTGGGGTATATTATATCTGCTAAAGGTTTTCGCATGGATCCTGCCAAAATTAAACCCATTAAGGAATGGGTACAACCCAAGTCTCTGAAGGCACTGCAGCGATTCCTGGGTTTCGCTAACTATTACCGCAAATTTATTAAAGGGTTTTCCGAGATAGCCAAACCACTCACTAATTTGACGCGTAAAGGGGCGGATGTGGTTAATTGGAAGCCTGAAGCGATTTATGCGTTTTCTAAGTTAAAGGAATGTTTCTCCTCTGACCCAATATTGGTTCAGCCTGATCTGGACCGCCCCTTCATTGTAGAGGTAGATGCCTCTGAAGTTGGAGTGGGGGCAGTGCTGTCACAAGGCACTGCATCCCTCACTCAGCTTCGTCCGTGTGCCTTCTTTTCCCGAAAATTTTCATCTACCGAGATGAATTATGACATAGGTAACCGAGAGTTGTTGGCAATCAAATGGGCCTTCGAGGAATGGCGCCACTTCCTCGAAGGCGCCAAACATAAGATTACCGTAATTACTGACCACAAAAACCTGACCTACTTGGAGTCAGCAAAAAGACTGAATCCTAGACAGGCTAGGTGGGCTTTGTTCTTCTCCAGATTTGATTTTGTTATCACCTTCCGACCAGGTACTAAAAATGTAAGGGCTGATGCCCTGTCTCGAAGTTTTTGCCCCATACAAGTCGGGGACGTTGAACCGACTCCCATTTTAACCAAGGGGATTGTTGTCTCGGCTGTGTCTTTGGACCTTCTGGAAGAGAATCGTAGATCTCCAGAACAGGCCCCTGACACTACTCCTGCTCAGAAACTATTTGTCCCTACCAAATTTCGCCTCCAAGTTCTTAAGGAGTCTCATGATTCCGTCCTCGCAGGGCACCCTGGTATCAATAACACCATCAGACTTGTAACCAGGAGTTTGTGGTGGCCAACCATAGTAAAGGACTGTAAGGAATATGTACTGGCTTGTGAAACCTGTGCTCGCGCTAAGTCTCCCCGCAACCGCCCTGCCGGGTTGCTCCAGTCCTTGCCTACCCCTGAGGGTCCTTGGACTCATATCTCCATGGATTTTATTACTGACCTGCCACTCTCAGAAGGGAAGACTTGTATCTGGGTAGTGGTAGACAGATTCAGCAAGCAGTGTCATTTTGTTCCGCTGTCCGGGCTACCTAATTCCGAGACCCTGAGCAAAGTATTTATTAATCATGTTGTGCGATTGCATGGTGTTCCTGTGAATATTGTTTCTGACAGGGGCACCCAGTTCGTTTCTAAGTTTTGGAGGGCATTCTGTAAACGGATTGGAATTGACTGTTCCTTTTCTTCTGCCTATCACCCTGAAACCAATGGTCAAACCGAGCGCGCTAATCAAGCTCTCGAACAGTATCTACGTTGTTATGTCTCTGAGCATCAATCTGATTGGGTGGAACATCTGCCACTAGCAGAATTCGCCATGAATAACCAGTACCAGGAGTCCATCAAGACCACCCCTTTCTACTGTAATCATGGGCTGCACCCGCGCTTTTGTTCATTTTCTTCTAGGCTTTCTGATGTTCCTGGGGTAGAAAGGTCCGTAGATCAGTTAAAGACTATCTGGTCTGAAGTGACCAAAAACTTAAAGGGGGCTCAGACTAGGCAGGCGTCTTCTGCTAATAAACGGCGTTCCAAGGGTCCGGACCTGGGAGTTGGGGACAAAGTTTGGTTGTCCACAAAAAATATCAAGCTCAAAGTGCCGTCTGCCAAACTAGGTCCCAGGTTTATTGGTCCGTATGAAATTGTTGACGTGATTAACCCTGTAGCCTTTCGTCTGAAGCTCCCTCAATCATTCAAACTGCCCAATGTATTCCATAAATCCCTTCTCAAATTGTACCGATCTCCGATTCGTCCTGTCCGGTCCCCTCCTCCTCCGGTCTTGGTCGGGGGTGCCGTGGAATACGAAGTTCAGCGAATCCTTGATTCCCGCTTGGTGAGAGGATCCGTGCAGTATCTGGTACATTGGAAGGGCTATGGTCCGGAGGAGAGGTCCTGGGTGCCTGCCGGTAATATCCATGCCAAGGGTTTGATCAGGAGATTTCATCTTCTTCATCCCAATAAACCGGGTTTTGTGGGTCCGGAGGCCCCTCGTGGAGGGGGGGGTACTGTCACATCGCCATCGGACTCGGTGGCCGGTGTTCCTGCCTCGGCCGCTGGGAGGAGCCGGATTCCTTCGTCTGGTGGTGCTGGTGATAGGAAGGCCTTGTCCTCATATGGACCTGCTCCAGCGACGTCTGCCTCTGTCGCTGAGCGCCGCTGTGTTTCCCCTCTGGGTGGTGTTGGTCGCAGAAGAGCGGGCCCTGCAGAGGTGTCCGTTAGGCGCAGCCTGCGTTCTTCTGTCAGAGGTGGGCTGGGTGGAGCCAGTCGTGCATCTCCATCTGGCCTGGCTCTAGGGGCGGTTCGGATGAGGTCATCAGGCTGTGAGCTCCAGCCTATGGGAGGTAACCGCGCCCTTCAAATACATTGGAGCCTGTCTTGTAGGCCGCCAGATATAGTTTTGGTTCCCCAGTGATATAGTGTATGTTTAGTTTTGTCTCTGACCTTGCCTGGATTTCTGACTCTGCCTCTGCCTATTGATTTTGTACCTCAGCTGCCCTCTTGGTTTTGCCCTTGACCTTTGCCTGGATTTTTGACTCTGCTACTGCCTGACGATTTTGTACCTTCGCTGCCCTCTCGGTTTTGACTCGGACTCCTGACTACGTTCTTCGCTTCCTGATTTTTTCCCTTCCTAGACGACCTCCCTGCTCTGCTGCTCCCATAGGCAGCTACCCCCTGGGCTCCGCTATAATTCCAGATCCCTGTATAGGGGTTAAGGGTCTCGGGGTTTCTCGGGGTGCTGCCTTACCAGCAGCTCAGCCTTACAGCGGACGGTCGTCACACCTGTCCACACTTATGAAAGTACCAATGCCTGGTTTATTAACCACAGTATCACTATGTTTGATTTTCCATTAAAGGGAACCAACCACCTCAGATCACCCTAATACACAGTTAGTACATGTCCCTGCACCCTAAGGATACCTTTCCAGCACTGTTTTTGTGTAAAATCTTGCATTAGTATAACTGATATAAAGAGTTTATAAACTTACCAGCCTGGTGACTTCTGGGCGTATCCCTCCTTCTGTTATACTTCAGGGCTGTGCATTGCATGTCTGTGCTCCCCTTCCTCCATGCCTGCTGCCCTGCCCTGATGGGTGTGATCGTTATCTCCTCTGCACGGAGGGAGGGGGAGCACAGCCATGCAATGAATGCACAGCCTGAAGTATAACAGAAGGAGGGATACGCCCAGATGTCTCCAGGCTAGTAAGTTTATAAAGTCTTTATATCAGTTATACTAATGCAAGATTTTACACAAAAACAGTGCTGGAAAGGTATCCTTAGGGTGCAGGGATATGTACTAACTGTGTATTAGGGTGATCTGAGGTGGTTGGTTCCCTTTAAACTTGCCTAACCTAAACCCTATAGAGAATGAATAGGGTATTGTCTAGATGATGATGAGAAACACCACACCCAACAATGCAGACGAGCTGAAGGCTGCTATCAAAGCAACCTGGGTTTCCATAACACCTCAGCAGTGCCACAGGCTGATTGCCTCCATGCCACACCACATTGATGCAGTAATTCATGCAAAAATAGCCCTGACCAGATATTGAGTGCATTTACTGTACATACTTTTCATTAAGCCAACATGTAATCATTTTTTTAGTTGGTTTTATAAAATATTCTAATTTTCTGAAGTAATTATTAGGTTTTCATTGGTCCTTAGTCATAATCATCAATGTTTACAGAAATAAACACTTTAAATAGATCACTGCGTTTATGTAGACATGATATAATATATGTGTTTCAATTTATGTATTGAATTTCTGCAAATATATATCTTTTTGATGATATTCTAATATATATATGTATGTAATTTATATATAACAGTGTGCTTGTACATGGTATGCGCAGTATGTGCATCATTAATGTCTAGACTACACCATGAAAATATAAAGACGTCAGCCTTTCCTAAAGAAAATGTGATCATATAAAGATACAGCTATTTTTTTTCCCTTTTTTTATTGTACACATAAAAATGTTCAGTCTGCTTGGTACCAGTGTACTAGTTAATGCTACATGAAATTTTATAGATCCATTTTCCACCAATGCATATTAAAAAGCAAAGCATTAAAGCTATAAATTTCTCAGTTGCTTCTCACTGTACCATGCATTTACTTCAACCCCCTTGGTAAGCAACACTATAAAAAAGGATGTGAAAGATAAATTAAAGTGCAAGGTTCTGCTAAAGAAATGATAAATACTATTACTATAATGGACAAACACAATGTTCTGTTTACAATCTCCTTCTAAAACATTAAAATCCTTAACTTTTTATCAAAAAAGCAGGAAGATCCATCTGTAAACAGATAGTACAGTATAAGAAAGCATGTTTGATAAGGATACGTAAGATCAATATTTCTCAAATAACTTACTTTTATGTTATATATATACGTAAATATGCTTCTGTGCTTATCCCTGATAATGCAGTATAATTATTACAAATGTGACATACTAGTACATAGTATGGATATACACCAGAAGAGGAATTAGTTGAGTTTACAGATTAAGAAGTGTGCAGTAACACTGAACTCAGTTATCACTCAATACAAATCAAATGACGCCTAGAAAGTTTATACTCCTCCATGTATGAGCAAGAAAAAATTAAGGTTTTTACATATAGGAAATATACTCACTAAATTTCTCTGGAACTGCAGTTCTTATTAACTGTAAAGGTACCGTCACACTCGTCCATATCGCCGGCAAGAACGCTGGCAATTCCTGAATTCGGTGGAGTGGAAACTACATTGCATGTGCGTAGTGGCATGTGACTGGGTGATTCTACAGCGAAAAATTGCCGGTGGAGCGTCGCCTGTTTGCCCTGCCCTGCAGTGAAGTCAAGCGATATCCACCAGGCGATACCAGCACATTCTGGTGTGTCACGGGGCGATAGCGACGTACACAGCGATCCTGAAATCAATCCCATAGGTGTGCTTGGATAGTGTTTTTTTGCGCCGCATCTCCGGCGATTTGTGGGTGATACTGCGTTCCGATTGGCTGGCCACCTTATTTGATGACCCGTACGTTCACGCAAGGCTGACCAATGGGAATGCAGTTCCGGCAACCAATCACAGTGATAGGGGCGCAGTGAAACACACTCTAGCGCGCCCCTATCGAAACAGTATGCCCACATCGCTTCTACGATTGTGTCATGTAATGCTGAGATGTGTGAAGGGAAAATCGCTTCTGGTCTCCTGCAGGCGATTTCCGGAATGCATTATCGCCGAAAATTGCACTCTAGATAGCTACGTGTGACAGCTAAACAGCGATCTGAAAAAAGTCCCTGAAACGTGCGCGCTCACGTCAAATCGCCGGCAATATGGAAGTCATATGGCGGCATGTGATGGTAGCTTTAGGCATGAAGTGTGGTGAATAAAATTTCAGTGTATATGACTTCAATGATTAATGAAAAGTAAGAACAAAAAATAATATACCAAATTTTTTCTTTATATTTCCTACTTTAAATTGTCATGTATTGGCACCTGGTGATAATATAGGAGCTGTGGTTTTCTCATGAGCAGTGATTATTACAATGCAGAAAGATCAGCTCCAACAATAATCCACCACGAGGCCCCAAGTTGCAATGTTGCAATCTCAGCTGTGATGCATCGAAGGCCACAGTGACGAAGAAGAATTCTGTCATGGCGGCCTCCAGGCACCGAATGAAGGCCCAAAGTGCTGCAGTTGTATGAGCGGTAAGTTACTGAGGTCACCTGAGGACAGCTCAGCTAACCATGGCAACCACTAACAACAGCAGGTACAATGGCACTTGAGCTGTGTCATATATATATAGTTGTGCTCAAAGTTTACATACTCCAGCAAATGTTTTGCTTTCTTGGCCTTTTTTCAGAGAATATAAATGATAATACAAGAACTTTTTTTCCACTCATGGTTAGTGGCTGGGAGATGTCATTTATTGTCGAACTACTGTGTTTTCTCTTTTTAAATCATACCAACAAAACTACTAAACATACCAACTCAAAACATCCAAATAACCCTGATTAAAAGTTCACATACCCTGGTAAATTTGGCCTGATAACATGCACAGAAGTTGACAAAGGTTTGAATGGCTAATAAAGGTAACATCCTCATTTGTGACCTGTCTGTTTAAAATCAGTGTGTGTGTATAAAAGTTGAGTGAGTTTCTGGAATCCAGACAGACTCTTGCATCTCTCATCCAGCCACTGACACTGAACATTCATACTCTCTAAATAAAGGCCAAGAAAGCAAAAAATCTGGCAGAGTATATAAACTTTTGATCACAATTAATATATATATATATATATATATATATATATATATATACTGTATGTACTGTATATATAGTATTACCATTGGTGGACACTATCAAGCACGGGGTGTATCTTCTGCTTTATTAGCTGCAATCCCACCTTTTATTCACAGTTTCTGTGAATGTTGGCACATTTTTTACTTTTTAGTTTATTATTTATTTTTAATTCAGACGAATTCAGCTCTTATCTAGGTCTCATGAAGTTACAGTCTTCATGATAGCTGTAATGCATCCTACATCAATATTTCTCTTTTCTGTAAATGCCTACATTGTATTAATTAGAGTATATTATAAGGTGTGAGATTTTTTCTAAAATATAATGGATTCTCATACTTTTATGCATTTTTCACTTTCTGTGAAAGTGACCAGTTGAGTAGTTCAAAGATCCACCTTGAAGCCTCTTTAAGGCCACGTGCTCATATTGAGCATTTGTTGAGTTTTATTTTTTCAACTTTTGTAAGCCAAAACCAGGAGTTGGTAAAAAATACAGAAGTGGTGCACATGTTTGGGCCTTTTCACATCTGCATTTGTATTCCATTTGTCTTACAATTCATTTTTGGCAGCATGTGAGCCAAAAATGTAATGAAACGCAAGCGTAAATGCATCCATTGATGTCAATGCAAAATGCATTGAAAACGTAAGTAAAAGCGCATGTCATTTTCTGCAACACAGGACACATGCGTTTTTGCAAACACAGCCCAAAATGTGTCCTGCAACATTTCTGAAATGGCATTTTAGTGCTTCTTTTATTTTTTGATTAGTGTACTTTTCCTTTGATTGTTCCATTATTAGTTTTGGCTTTAAATTACTGAGCTAAAAAAACAAAACTAACCACATACTCAATGGGTGCACAAGGTGTAAATCATGCTTGTGAATGTCATCTTATTTATAACTGTTACTAGTTTGCCTTCTATGAGGTCAGCTTTCATTCAAGTACTAACCCAGAATGTATTTCTTGTATGTTAGCAAATATATGATTAATGCAAAGCAGTCTGTGGAGCGCTCAGGAAAGGCAGGCAGGGTGAATTATAGATAAAACTTAGCTTTTTATTTTTCTCCTTCACAGCCACAACGCGTTTCCACTGACACAGCAGTCTTCCTCAGGTGGAATGAAGGAGGACTTCAAAGTTACAACTTTTATAAGTAAAAAACAACCCTCATTGGTTAACAACCCCCTTTATGTCAACCAATCCTCAAATCCCCTGGTTAACCCTATAAATACTATAACCATAGGTAGTTCATATTACATCTTCCCATTAATAAAATAAGCCTCCCCCACAACACTACCCATAACATTTCTATCCATCATATCTTCAAAATATAAAAATATATAAAATGTGTAAAAAACAGATAAAAACCAATAATCATAAAATATACAACATAAAATATATATATGTTCATATATTTTATGTTGTATATTTTATGATTATTGGTTTTTATCTGTTTTTTACACATTTTATATATTTTTATATTTTGAAGATATGATGGATAGGAATGTTATGGGTAGTGTTGTGGGGAGGCTTATTTTATTAATGGGAAAATGTAATATGAACTACCTATGGTTATAGTATTTATAGGGTTAACCAGGGGATTTGAGGATTGGTTGACATAAAGGGGGTTGTTAACCAATGAGGGTTGTTTTTTACTTATAAAAGTTGTAACTTTGAAGTCCTCCTTCATTCCACCTGAGGAAGACTGCTGTGTCAGTGGAAACGCGTTGTGGCTGTGAAGGAGAAAAATAAAAAGCTAAGTTTTATCTATAATTCACCCTGCCTGCCTTTCCTGAGCGCTCCACAGACTGCTTTGCATTAATCATATGTTCCAGTTTCTCCTATGGAGGATCAGCAGCAGGAGCAGCTTGGAAGGCACATCAACAAAAGGACCTGTGTGGTGTGAGGTGAAGGCCTGGAACTACAGGACCTTTCCTGTCTGAGTGGTCACGTGTTCAAAGCTGGGGCCAGAGGAAGCAGCTCACAGGCAGCAGCACACAGAGATTCCAGGGAGAGCGATTAAGCTCCACAATTCAAGTGATTTACCAGGGCTATGCAGGGCAGTGCACAGCCCTCCAAGGTGAGCAGCTTTTTTACTAGTTAGGGAAAGAAATTGTTTATACAGGTGCACCCATTGCGCATCCTTTTCTGTTTATTTACATATTGTATGTTAGCAAGTTATCATCACAAATCCACTGCTCCTACAGCTAATGTATTGTTTGGAGAAAATCAATGTTAGAGAGGAGTTGTAGCATCATATTCAAACAGATTTATCATCTCTTTTTTCCGTTCACAGCTTTACAAAATTCCCCAACATTTCAGTAACTAAGCCAGCCTATTAATTCTCTATATATAACTGTAGAAAGAAGTATTATGGTTTGTGCACTAAAGGTATACATGAGGTAAAATAATCAGGCATTTATCAAATAGCCTGGCAACTATATATGTGGTGCACAGGCAACAGATGTGGTTTTCATAAATGTCCAGCAAAATAGAAGAAAAACGGCACTCGCTGGCTGCCGAGTTAAAAAAAATGATCCTTTATTCCAACAATTTAAAAAAGAAACAGGTTAACAGCATGATGCAAGGCACACACAGCATGGATTACAGCTGTTTTGTGCCTAGATGGCACTTCTACACATCCATTGCACTTAATGATGGCAGCCAACTTCCTCTAGAAGCCAACTCAGGTCATACACAGACATAAAAGCATGTAAAACTGCAGAGTACATTTAACAATAATTACATTTATGTAATAATGAGCTGTTACAGAAAACTCTCTCCCTTGTCAAGCACAGGGGAGTTAGGGATTGGCCAAACCTAGAGCCAGGATGTTATCTGAGCATCAAGTTACGTGGTATAATTAATGCTGTACATACTAATAAGTTGTAGAGTTTTCGCTAGGGTCACATTTACGTTGTTTTTTTTTGGTATTGGCTCTATGTCATATCCGGCATAGAGCAGTATAACAACAGCGTTACTGCAGCATTACCGTATTGTAACTCTGTGTTCACACTGCCATAGAGTAATTTGAATGACGGAAAGTGAAGTGCCTGCAAATGCGGGCACAAAAGGGTACACAAAAAAAAAAACCTGCAAATGGGGCCCTAGCCTTACTATTTTAAAAATATTTATGTGTATATGTGAAAGACATGATCAAGTTTATTTTATGCAAATTTAATTTTAACTACATTTTAAGATATTTACAAGTTCTGGCAAATTCTAGCAAAATACGATTTGATTCAAGCAAATCAGCTAAAAAATATGTAAGTCTGTTTATGCATTGTGAAACTTGCCTTAGTCATAAAAGGCTTACGGTATATGATCTTGTGGGCTTAAGGCCGCTTTACACGTTGCGATATCGCAATGCAACTACGATAAAAAGCCACGCGGTACGGCCGTTGCAGTTGTTATCGTAGGTGCATTGTGTCATGTAAAAGGGCAACCCGACGCGATAACAATGCAACTACGATATCACAATGAGATTGTGCATGCTCTCCAACTGTAAAATATTGCATATGCGATCTGGCATGATCGTGCTGTGTGACAGCGCAACTACAATTTGGAGTGCAACTTTCCCTATTCACTCCAATGTTAAATGGTCATTCCTTGGGTTGCTCAGACCCAGCACAAAGAAGGGGCATACAACATCGTAGTTGCGTTGCCTGCCGATATCTCCCTGTGTGACATCTACTATGCGATCTTAGAACGTGTGCGCTCCCGTGAAGTTGTATGCAATATCGGAACGATATCGCGACGTGTAAAGCGGCCTTTACTCATAAAGCTTTGCAGATATAACATCACAACCAATAAGGTGGGATTATCATAGTATATATAAAGTCCGGAACAGAAAATGCAGCAACCATTTTAGGGTGATTATAGGATAACTAGCTGTGAGCCCGATGCGATTGCATCGGGATTCTAGAATCGGTGTATAGTTTATTAAATTAGAGTTTGAACTAATAATCCTATAATTCCATGATAGATGGCGGCCGAATGTTAAAGAATCAGGAGTGTAGCATGCATATATACATTATTCATTCAAATTTGACAATAATGCACATAAGACATGATATCTATCTGTCAACTACCAATGTTTGTATGGTATATGTCAGTGTAGTACATGTCATGATTCTAAGGCAAGGCTTTTCGTACAGATACTGGCACTGATGTTTTGTACAGATTACGTATATTCAATTTATATATGAATATTAATAATCTATGATTGAGCCAGTACATGTTTCCCCACCAACCACGGGAAGGTAGCCTTACAGCTGGTGGGACCTACTCTACTCTATCCCTAATAATTAATAGTTAGACTCCTTTTAAAGCAGATCTTTTTTGGCTATTTGAAGAAGGTATGGAATAACCAAATACAATTTCTGAACTTGGCACCAAAGGGACTACCTACAGCTCACTTTCAGCAAGTCACATGTAATAAATATGGAACTTGCACTTAGCTTGCAGTAAATACGGCAAGCAGAGCTTTAACAGGTTGACTAAATGCAACCACTAAAAATGAGAGCTAACTGATTTTGGCGATTGAAACTGTCGAAAGCACATGTGCCGCAACTACCGCAAGTAAACGACAAATTCCATAAACATTTCATGCAACTTACATTAAGAGTACTGTAGGTCACCATTAGGCAGCAAGTTGCAAAATTGTTTTTTTCCAACTAAAAATTCAACAAATAGTAGAATAATTCAGATGTAAAATCAAAATGTCTATTCTTTCCCTATGTGTCTAAATATGTACCTATGTGTCTAAATATGTGCCTATGTGAATATATGTATTTATATGTACAGAACACACTTCAAGATAGAGATGTGTGTGAACAGCCGTCCCACCCATCTCTTAGGCTGCCTTCAAACTTGCAGATGCATCTGCAGCGTTTTGCAGATGCATCTGCAAGCATGTGCATGCAGACGGCAGTCCCTATCTTTATAATGGGACACACGTTGTCTGCAGATTATTGCAGACAGCCGTGCGCACCCATTCACTCCTATATGTGATCTGTGTGCAGGCGGATGCCTTCGTACAAATCACAGACTCTCCTCCGCACCAGGGACGTGACATGTTGCATCCCTGGTGCAGGCGGGATTGTGTGATTTGTATGCAGGCATGCGCCTGTGCAGAGATCACATATAGGAGTAAATGGGTGCGTACGCCTGTCTGCAAGCATCTGCAGACACCGTACGTCCCATTATAAAGATAGGGGCTGCTGTTTGCATGCAGATGATTGCAGATGCATATTCAAAATGCTGCAGATGCATCTGCAAGTCTGAAGGCAGCCTTACCTGTTCACAAAAACCTCACCCTGTGTAAAAAGAAAATGAAATCTCGCAGCAGCTATCCTGCTGAAGCTTCAGGTTATTATCACTAAATGCAAGCATTTAGATGATACACATCTCCAATCTACAAAAAAAATGTGTGTTTACATACATATACAATGAAAAGTAAAAATAAATTTTCTAAGCTAAAAAAGTAATTACTATATATTTTAAATAACTATTTTATATCTAAAAACTAATTATAATATCTTTATAACAAAACTAATATTTTTGGTATTTTTGTATATTTCTATTCCTATACATCTATAGCTAAATTTATTAATTGTAATATTTGTGTTTAATTAGAAAGTAACTATGTATCTAAATGTAATATATATCTAAAGAATTGAAAGTAAAATATTTTTATACACTATATTTTTAGTGAAAATAACGACTATATATCTTAAATAACTTTTATATCTAATAACTAATTATAATGTATTTATCTATAACTAAACGAAGTTTTTAGGTATTTTGATTTATTTATATTGATATACATCTATTGCAAAACTAATTTATATAGTAATATTTGTGTCAAATTTAAAAATAACTATGTATCAAAATGTAACATGTATCTAAAGAATTTTAAATAAAATATTTTTATACAGTATATTTTTAGTGAAAATGAACACCAACGACTATATTTCTTAAATAACTATTTTATATCTAATAACTAATTATAATATCTTTTTCTATAACTAAAATAATTTTTTTGGTATTTCTTTTTTTCTATTCTTATACATCTATGGCTAAACTAATTTATTGTAATATTAGTGTTTAATTAGAAAGTAACTATGTATCTAAATCTAATATGTATATAAAGAATTTAAAATAAAATATTAGAGAGATTATTTTGAGTCAAGAGTATTTCACTACTGGGCAGCAATTTGACTTGAATGGGTGTATCCAGCACTTTCACCTTAACATTGCATCATGTTTTTACTCGTGAAAAAGCCACATATAACTGTCCATGTCCAAAAACGGGTTGTGATAAAAAAATCCCTACTTTCTTCAGTGTTTGGCCTTGGGATTTGTTAATGGTCATGGCAAAAGTAGACTTCATGGTAAATTGTCGACGTCTTAACTTGAAAGGTAAGGCAGTCTCTGATGTAGATAAATAAATCCTTGGAATAAACACCACATTTCCTTCTGCAGACCCAGTAATGACTTTTGCTTGAATCAGATTGTCAAACAAAGTGATGACAATGAAGCGATTCCCATTGCAAAGACCTTTTATGCTGTTAAAGGTGCGCAAAAGCATGACAATGGTACCGATTTGTAATTTGAGGCGATGATAAGGCATTCCCATTGGTGTGAGTGAATTTAAAAATTCCACTGGATATTGGTCTGAGTCTTCAGTCTCAATGGAATCATCACTAATGTACTCCAGTGTATTCACCAGCAATGCAATCCATAACCTTAGAGTTCACCATTTCCACATGGACATTTTTAGGGCAAAGAATAGCATGTGATGCAGCAATCTAAATGCGTTCATTGTTATATCCATCATGTATGTAAATTGCGAGGTAGCAACCGGGGAACCCGCTTGCAAAACGACAAGAACACGTGTTTTTAAGTTAACCAATGTCTACCCGTTTATTTTCACATATTAATCACATAACCCGGGTAGCATGTTTGACACATATCACATTGATTAACAACACTTTACATAAATACACCATACATTTACATTTAACATCACATAACACTTATATTGCACATAACGTTTTATAGTAACCCGGGACCTGTAACCATCTCTGTCCCCATTGGAGCTCTACTAACAGCTCCCATGGTGGCTACGGCCTCCGGCCTACTTACACTATACATAAGTTACAGTACGATGATGACCCTTCCGGGTTCATAACAGGGATTGGCAAACCCTAGTAACCCATGGGGCTGCGGCCTCCGGCCTAACCACGCGTTACCCTGTACGGGAGCCCTTCTAACCCCTGCTTCTGACCTTCGTTACATACGCCTCAACGGGCCCTGTGGGTCCCAATGGCGGTACCTGCCGCCTGGCTTTAGTCACCCCAGCATGATGATATACATTCACCCTAGTCAGGAATCCTGCCTGACCGGGACCTTACACACCGTATGTGATCCATCATTCAAACGTCCATGGATCACACACCTGCTCACAGCCCACATCCATGGACTGTGGCCCCTCCAGGGCCCATTACAGGGATTGGCAAACCATAGTGCACGGGAACCTCTACATCCGTTACCTACTAGGAGCCCTATTACCCCTGTCTCTGGCACCACAGGCACACCCACACCATTAGAGGTCGTGGTTGAGGGATCAGGTACCCTCTGCATGAAGCAAGGCAAGCCTCCCTCTCGTCCCAAGGACGGAACGCCTCCAACATCATCCATACCAGCTGGGTCACTGTCTCTCCACATGATTATACATGGGTCTTACATAGGTCATCATCTCTCATTCAGGGCCATTACTTAAGCCCTCATACACATAGTTAAACACATTGTTTCATCAGGTCCTTTAACTGAGCACTCTGACTCGGACCTAAAGGCGGTCTATGCCCGCCTGGCATTCTACATACAATTGCCTCCAAGGGCTACATACATTCCGGTTCATCAGGACCTTTAACGGACTCCACTGAGTCGGTCCCAAGGGCGGTCTATACTCGCCTAACATGATTTACACACTAGGTGCACAGTTCACACTATCGCTCGGGAACTGCTTTCTTACCGGGCACGGATCCGGGTCTCGCTACCTGTGTCACAGGTTCCACCAGGCATCCCCACAGGCTCCTTTCCCGGGCGTGTTTCACCCCACGCCCGGACCAGTATCCACCAGGTTCAGCCACGGCTTCCCCCTCCAGGTGCGGACACGACCCGGACCTCGGCACCGGCATGGAGCTAGCATGCTCCCATCATGTACTCAGAGCCTCTAGACTGCTCTGCACTTGGCTGGTCTCAGCTTCCATCTGAATCAATCTCAGCTTCCAGGATGAATCTATCTGAATGGGCTCTCAGCCTCCAGGATCAATCACTCAGGTGGCCGGCTCTTATCGTGCCAGCCACTCCCACATGGACACACCCCCTCAGCTGCCTGTAATCAGCCTGTCACACAGCTCAGGTTAACTCCCTGTGTTCCGGGTTGTCAGCACTCACTCATTACATCCTATTCCTCATGGACTCCTTGATCTCATCTCACTCTCACTGCCGCTCATTAGGCTCTTGAAACCTCATTGTGTTCAGGTTGGTTCACACAGTATTATCATCACAGGAAAACCGGCCAGTGTGCACAGGATCATCCTCTGATCCTACATGTGATGTACCCCGGCCATGCGGATCATGCCGGCGGTGCCTCACATACCCCCCTCCTTGTTTACACCCGTGGGTAGGGGTTAAACACACGGCCCTGACAAGTCGGGTGACAGCGTCGCTCCTGGCTTGTGAATAAGGGTCATACACTGCCGGCTTGTACACCTAGGACCCCGGTAAACCGTGTCCTAACCTCCCCCTCCTTGTTCAGACCAGTGGGGGATGAACACACTGCCATAGGAGCCGGGCCACCCACACAACACCTTGTGGCACCGCTCCCGGTTTGTATACCTGTGACTCCTGTCCAACCTCCCCCCTCCTTGCTTAAACCAGCAGGGGCAAAAACAGTTCATAGAATCCGGATGTGGCGCTGTCTTGGCAACTTCGTGACCCCTCGGGCCACCGGAACCTTGATCATCCCGACTTTGACTTTGGGACCCTAGGGTCGCCCGATACTTTGAGTACGACGTCTTCGTGACCTCGCCAGGTCACCGGCAAGAGGCTAGGGTGCGTCGTGCGGTTGCCCATAGCAACCAAGTCCATATAAAGTGCATCAACAGAATTGTCCATATAAGGTGCTCCGGCACCACAGCCCTCGGCTGTACCAACCCCCCTTTGTAACTGGGGTGCATTCCTCACCGGGCAACCTTGCCCGCATTCTCCACCATATGCGAGGTAGCAACCGGGGAACCCGCTTGCAAAACGACAAGAACATGTGTTTTTAAGTTAACCATTGTCTACCCGTTTATTTTCACATATTAATCACATAACCCGGGTAGCATGTTTGACACATATCACATTGATTAACAACACTTTACATAAATACACCATACATTTACATTTAACATCACATAACACTTATATTGCACATAACGTTTTATAGTAACCCGGGACCTGTAACCATCTCTGTCCCCATTGGAGCTCTACTAACAGCTCCCATGGTGGCTACGGCCTCCGGCCTACTTACACTATACATAAGTTACAGTACGATGATGACCCTTCCGGGTTCATAACAGGGATTGGCAAACCCTAGTAACCCGTGGGGCTGCGGCCTCCGGCCTAACCACGCGTTACCCTGTACGGGAGCCCTTCTAACCCCTGCTTCTGACCTTCGTTACATACGCCTCAACGGGCCCTGTGGGTCCCAATGGCGGTACCTGCCGCCTGGCTTTAGTCACCCCAGCATGATGATATACATTCACCCCTAGTCAGGAATCCTGCCTGACCGGGACCTTACACACCGTATGTGATCCATCATTCAAACGTCCATGGATCACACACCTGCTCACAGCCCACATCCATGGACTGTGGCCCCTCCAGGGCCCATTACAGGGATTGGCAAACCATAGTGCACGGGAACCTCTACATCCGTTACCTACTAGGAGCCCTATTACCCCTGTCTCTGGCACCACAGGCACACCCACACCATTAGAGGTCGTGGTTGAGGGATCAGGTACCCTCTGCATGCAGCAAGGCAAGCCTCCCTCTCGTCCCAAGGACGGAACGCCTCCAACATCATCCATACCAGCTGGGTCACTGTCTCTCCACATGATTATACATGGGTCTTACATAGGTCATCATCTCTCATTCAGGGCCATTACTTAAGCCCTCATACACATAGTTAAACACATTGTTTCATCAGGTCCTTTAACTGAGCACTCTGACTCGGACCTAAAGGCGGTCTATGCCCGCCTGGCATTCTACATACAATTGCCTCCAAGGGCTACATACATTCCGGTTCATCAGGACCTTTAACGGACTCCACTGAGTCGGTCCCAAGGGCGGTCTATACTCGCCTAACATGATTTACACACTAGGTGCACAGTTCACACTATCGCTCGGGAACTGCTTTCTTACCGGGCACGGATCCGGGTCTCGCTACCCGTGTCACAGGTTCCACCAGGCATCCCCACAGGCTCCTTTCCCGGGCGTGTTTCACCCCACGCCCGGACCAGTATCCACCAGGTTCAGCCACGGCTTCCCCCTCCAGGTGCGGACACGACCCCGGACCTCGTCACCGGCATGGAGCTAGCATGCTCCCATCATGTACTCAGAGCCTCTAGACTGCTCTGCACTTGGCTGGTCTCAGCTTCCATCTGAATCAATCTCAGCTTCCAGGATGAATCTATCTGAATGGGCTCTCAGCCTCCAGGATCAATCACTCAGGTGGCCGGCTCTTATCGTGCCAGCCACTCCCACATGGACACACCCCCTCAGCTGCCTGTAATCAGCCTGTCACACAGCTCAGGTTAACTCCCTGTGTTCCGGGTTGTCAGCACTCACTCATTACATCCTATTCCTCATGGACTCCTTGATCTCATCTCACTCTCACTGCCGCTCATTAGGCTCTTGAAACCTCATTGTAATGTAATATATATCTAAAGAATTTAAGATAAAATATTCTTATAGACATTATTTTTAGTAAAGACTTTTTCAGAATTAGGCAGCAACTTTCCTTGAATGGGTGTATCCAGCACTTTCACCTTAACATTGCATCGTCTTTTCACTCGTGAAAAAGCCACATATAACTGTCCATGTTCAAAAATGGGTTCTGGCAAAAAAATCCCTACTTTATCCAGTGTTTGGCCTTGGGCTTTGTTGATGGTCATGGCAAAAGCAGGCTTCACGGGAAATTGTCGACGTCTTAACTTGAAAGGTAAGCCAGTCTCTGATGGAGATAAATCAATCCTTGGAATAAACACCACATTTCCTTCTGCAGACCCAGTAATTACTTTTGCTTGAATCAGATTGTCAAACAAAGCGATGACAATCAAGCGAGTCCCATTGCAAAGACCTTTTCTGCTGTTAAAGTTGCGTAAAAGCATGACAATGGTGCCGATTTTTAATTTGAGGCGATGAGAAGGCATTCCCGTTGGTGTGAGTGAATTTAAAAATTCCACAGGATATTGATCTGCATCTTCAGTCTCATCAGGATCAATGGAATCATCACTAATGTATTGAGTGTATTCACCAGCAATGCAATCCATGACCTTAGAGTTCACCATATCCACATCGTCATTTTTAGGGCAAAGAATAGCATGTGATGCAGCAATTCGAATGCTTTCATTGTTATGTACATCAATGAGAATGTTTTCACCAAATATAGCAAGTATGAGTGAGCCAGTGCAGATCATATCTTGTGGGATTTCAATGATATCATCTCCAAGGTTGAACTCATTGGACAATTCACCATTTCCCAGTTGAAGTAACCAAGTGCTATAATCAGGATCAATGGAACGCATGTTGTTGAAGAGTGGCAATTGAGTGAAAAGCTGCCATTGTCGTGAGTATTTAATACAACTCTCTATAATGTCAGTTCTTGTACCATGAGGGATGATAGGCAGACACTGTCGAAAGTCTCCTCCCAGAACAATGACTTTCCCTCCAAAAGGTGTTGTATTTTTCTTGGAGATATCTGTTGTCATGACATCCCGTAAAAGTTGATCTATCACATGCAATGCATATTTAGATAACAGAGTGGACTCGTCAATAATGAAAAGTTTGGTACTTTCCAAATGTTGTGCAGCATCTGTATCATTTTTAATCCTTGAAACGGAAGTTACATTAATTGGAATTGGTATTCCGTAAAGCGAATGGATGGTTCTACCTCCTTGCAGTAAGTTAGCTGCAATCCCTGTACTGGCTGCAGGTGAGACAATTTCGCCTTCTCCTCTTAGTTCATGAATTAATAAATCATACAGATATGTTTTGCCACTGCCACCTGGACCGTCAATGAAAAAGCACTTAGGTTGTCCACTTCTATCGTGTAAAGCTTGATTGATCGCATCATAGGCCAAAAGTTGTTGGTCATTTAAAGTAGCTTTCATTTGCTGAGCTCTTCTTAACTCATCATCCTTGTTGTATAGTGGAGCGATGTGTGGCTTTCTTTTTGGCCGTGGTAGATTAAAAGCAGTAAAAGTTTTGCCATGAAATTTTAGAACATTTTGGACATCTGTCATTGCATATCCTTCACAATTCTCACACTCCTCACTGTTGGAGTGATATGCATGGCAGTAGTCTTGGATAAAGTCTTGTTTAAATTCTTGCCACAACTCCAATGGATGAGCTGGAGGACCAAAAATACATATATATGCAAACATATCACGAAGCTGTGCAGGCATGTTGAGAACACAGGCATCCAATAAAGTATTTTTCCAAACAGTGTTATCGAAGAGCAATCCAAGAGCTAATGCTGCCTCTTTAAAAGTTGAGTATGTGACTTCATTAACAGTCTTAATGTTGTCAAAACTTGTTGCTCCTTTGACATGCAGTATCAACAACCTCAAATAGTACCGTTCTTGATCTTTCATACTGACAGTATACATTCTTCCAATCACTGAAGAACCTCCTTGCTTTCTAATTTCCCATGCACCTTCTTTCCAAACATAGTGCTCTGGAATTTGGCGGTAGAAGTAATCCTGAGCATGTGGTTCATTCTCATTCAGCTCAAAGTACGCCATAAGAGTGGATTTTCTGTGCATTGTGTAACTGATGTTTTCAACAGGGTCATCCTCATGAAAATAAAGTGGTTGAGAATGTGGGAGATGTACAGCCAGGCGAATAATGGAGTGCGATTGTCTATGCATCGGGTAAGCAAATATTCGCCAAGCTGCCTCCGGTGCACTCACGTATCTTGAATCCATGAATTGATGTGTTTCATCATGGTGAATATTGGTTTGGCAAATTTCAAGATTATCTTTATCATGTCCTTTGTAGACATATTTGAAGAGGTATTTGACACTTTGAATGGAAGCACATACCTCAACATTAATATGACACTTGTATTTTAATAGTAGATAAGGGTTATAGGGAACAACCCAAGAATTATCAATCATCTTTGAATAGTGTTGAAAGGATGGTCCTTCCTTTCTTTGATAAGTAGGGTATGCATCCTTAGCTAAGACTGTTCTTGTTTGAAAATCTTTAGGAAAACCTTTCTTACACTTTCCAAGATCCATACATGGAGAATTGGGGTTGTGTTGTCCACAGGGTCCATGAATCATGTGTTGCATCACAATTTCATGGAGCACAGGGTAATCTTCTGGATCAGGGATTTCAGCCCAAACTATATTATCCACTTCAACCTCAGTTCTTAGTTTGGATTTGCTATCCAGAATGATCGAAATATGAGCGTGTGGTAGGCCACGCTTTTGGAATTCAATAACATGAACCATTGCACAAACTTTGCCAAATAATCCAGTGTTAATGTCTTTTAATAGGGCTTCCAGTTTAATTCTGAAGACACGGGCGACTAAATCAGGTCTATGTTCCACACGCTGCCATGGCTCTAAATTGTTTGTAATCTCCCTCCATTTAGGATTACAGGTCATGGTTACAAAAAGATCCGGTCGTCCAAATTTAGTCACAATAGCCATGGCATCCTGATAGCGTTGCTGCATGTTTCTGGGACTGCCCTCAAAGGAAGATGGTAAAATGACCGTCTTGCCAATGGGAATACCTTTCTCAACAGATTGTTTCAGGAGATGTTCCTGGAGTACGCAATAATCCTCCACTTTTAAATCCTTTTGGTGTTGACGGATAAAATTTAAGCCATTAGCCTCGATTTTCACATGTGCATCCACTAAGTACTGCTGTGTTAGTTTGCCACCATTCAGGACAGGATTGAACCGATTCCGTACAGACAACAAATAGCAGTAATACTGGAGCTGTGTAACCCTACGTTGACTTTGGCCTTGATGCTTGAGTCCCTCATGCCAACCTTGTTCTCCATGAGGGAAAAATAAGGGATACAGTAATGCATCTAAATTGCTGTGTAGAATACTGACTTGCTGTGTTTTTGGGGCCAAGGGGTTATTTGGATCAGGTTTCAAATGAATTAAAATGTCTCTATTGAATGGTGGCTCTCCATCAGCATTTTCAAAGACCACTGCAACTTCATGGACAGTAGGATTGTTATAGCGTCTAGGGTCTTGCTGTCTGTCTTGTTTAATGGCCATGATAATATTTGGCATGACGGTGCCATGTTCTACTGCCTTCTGTTGTTCTTCTAATTCAACGTCATGTAACATTTTGTAGGCCGAAACAAAGGGATTAATATTATCCAATTGAAGAGCAATGATACTCATTAAAGTAGGATTACATTTCACATTTTCTGGAGACTGTATCCGTTGTTCTACAGCGCTTGCAGTATCTAAAATGTAGAGTTGTGCATATGCTGGAGGTTGATCTTGAGCAGGATGGAGTGTTCCCGTGCGTTGATAAATTTGCCCATGAATTCGGAAACAGTAAGGGCCGTGTCCAGGTGGTGGAGAAACATGGGCACCCATGGAGGCAAAAGCAAAAGAACTATTAATGCTCCTGATATTCTGCATCAAATTTTTACTGTACTCACTCTCTCCTTTCAGCAGACGTTGGAAGACCTTCGGTATTGAGGTAATGGTACCTTTACTTTTCCCTTGTGGCAACAAAGAGTAAAGTGTTTATCTGATGGGCGTTCATCAGTAAAATGTCGAGCCTCACAATGTTCACATATTTCATTCATGAAACCACAGGTATGTTCTGGAATGGCAAAATCCTGATCAATAAATCCCATTGGATGAGGGAAAGGTGAAGATAAGAAAGGTAGAAGTTTATTGTGTAATCCTACATAGATGAGACGTGGAAGGGACGTAGATTCCAAACATTCCATAAATGAAGAAGTTGAATATATATTCCGTTCTGCCTCTTGCAATGTTGAAGTGGAAAAACTTTGTCGTTCGTCACGACGTGATGCAGCCAAATGGGTCAAGCGGACTGTTCTAGATGTAGGCGACTCTGTATCTTGACGCATGTGTCTTTTCCTTTTAAGCCTCAAAATGTTACACTGTTTGCTCTTTGGCGTCTCCTTAGCAGAGTGTTTTCGTTTAGATGTGGCCTTGCGATGTGGTAAACGCTGTTCAGTTGTAGTTAACACAGTAGAAGAAGAGATGGCAGCAGTATGAGGATCAGACAAAGAGGTGGCAGCAGTATGAGGATCAGACAAAGAGGTGGCAGCAGTATGAGGATCAGACGAAGAGGTGGCAGCAGTATGAGGATCAGACGAAGAGGTGGCAGCAGTATGAGGCTCAGAGGAAGAGGTGGCAGCAGTATGAGGGTCAGACGGATCTCCTGTAGGCATGAACTCTTGTTGTTTGCGTCTTTGACAGGCAGGCATGGATTTTTTGCCTAATCCTTCCGTCCTTCCTTCCAAAGACTCTTTTGAAACCCGTGTTTTCAAAGCAGCCTTTTCCTTATCCAAGCGAAGTCGTCTTTCTTCAGAACTCTCCTCGGCACGCTTCTTGCGCATACGGACAGACTCCTTTTGAACCTTTGCTTCTTTTTTTTCCATGGAAGTCATGGGAGGTGTTAAAGGCTGTTCACTTGGTAGAATGTCAGTACACGAAGAGGCAGGAGTAGTATCTTTGTCAGACGGTTCTTCAGTGACAGTAAGTTGTTCTTTTTTCCGTCTGCCTTGCGGATCCATGGCTCTTTTTGACTTTCGTTGACTTCTTTCTTCAGAAGACAGTTGAGCAATAAGTTTCTTCGAGTCCGACTTCGCAACATCCAACCGAAAACGTCTCATTGGAGAAGACAGTTTGGCAATGCGTTTCAGTTTAGCAGCCTTAACACGTTGTAAACGAAGACGTCTCTGTTCCGAAGTCTCCTCTGCAATGCGTTTGGCCTGAGCCGCCTTAACACGATCTAAGCGAAGACGTCTATTTTTAGAAGTCTCCTCAGCAGTGCGTTTGGCCTTAGCAGCCTTATCAATATCTAAGCGAAGACGCCTCTCTTCTGAAGTCTCCTTTGCAGTGCGTTTTGCCTTAGCAGCATTACGAAGATCTAAACCGAAGACGTCTTTCTTCCAAAGTCTCCTCTGCAATGCATTTGGCTTTAGCAGCCTTATCACGATCTAAGCGAAGATGTCTCTAGTCCGAAGTCTCTTCAGCAGTGCGTTTCGCCTTAGCAGCCTTATCACTATCTAAGCGAAGACGCCTCTCTTCTGAAGTCTCCTCTGCAGTGCATTTTGCCTTAGCAGCATTATGAAGATCTAACCGAAGACGTCTCTCTTCCGAAGTCTCCTCTGCACGCTTCTTCTTAGGCGTAGATGCAGCCTCCTTGGCAAGAGCGATATTTTTTGTTGGAGAGCTCATCTTAGTAAGAATAGTCAGTGAATCAAATCCAAAATGAGCTAGAGTGTGTTAGTTAAGGAAACAATCAATAATAACTATGTCTAAATAGGCAAAAACAATAAAAGGAAAGTGTGTATTTCAATAACCTGTGAAAAAGAAATGATGAACTTCTTTAAAGTACAAAAGAAATATTTCACGATGTTTACTGTATGGAGTAGTGAATGGCAATCAGTGTGTTTAAAGTCCTTTAAAAGAGACTTCAAGGCAATACAAATGGATGTAAGGGCCCTTTGAGAGGCGCGTTGTAAAAGCAGATTTCCAACATTGTAAAAAAAGCGGTTAAATTACCGATATGACAGGAAGTTCCGCATAACTGGCAGCAGGGGTGGAGTTGCAGAAGATGGTGCAAAATGGGAGAATTAGTGTTATTTTATACCTTAAACGTAGGGTTTTGGGATTATAGGGAAAGTACTGTTTTTTGCGTTTCTTGCTGGGAGTTGGTGGAAACAGTGTCATTAGCAGTGAGCGTGAAATGGCACAATGTGACCCAAGCATGGTGAAAATAAAAATAAATCCACTTCTTGAGTACATGGTTAAACAGGCATGTCAATGTAAAAATCAACGTTAATCAGGCGATGTAGCGTGACCTTACGCAACCGCAGCCGTGGTGACGGTTATGGTGAACTTACGTTAATAATGTAAATATTTGCACCTGTTATGGAATAATGTAAATCAGCATGTACAACACGCGTGTGAAAGGGGCCCCAGTCGGTCATACAGTGTAAAATGGCATGCAAGCAATATATTTGGTATTTAAAAGTAGTTAATGTCCTACTGTGACGACAGGCCCTTTCACATTAGCAGTAATTAGAAATAGCATGAGATGCGGTTAAAAAACTGTATCTGCAGCGTTTGGTGCATAGCCGCAGCATAACCGCTGCACTTGCGTTACTCGCCATAGTCAGTATATAGTTACTTGCGGCAGGTGCGGCAATTAGGGTTTAGCACTTGCGGCAGGTGGTGAGGCGATAAAAAACGGTGGGCGATCGTGATTTATTTTGCGGCAGCACCTGGCGCAAGAGCCAAAGTGCACTTGCGGCATCTGGTGCAAGTCCCTATATACTGACTATGGCGATGACCGGAACCGGACCGCAAGTGCAGCAGTTATGCAGCAGCTATGCAGCAAACAGAGCAGATGCGATATTTTCACGACATCTACCACGATTTAAAATTACCGCTGATGTGAAAGGACAGGTAGAATTAAATCCAAAGTGTTAAATATAAGACAGTTAGTAGTCCTACATACTAATTAGTATGAAATATAAGCAAAATAGCATATAATGGGTTAATGTACTCATAACAGTGTAACGACACACTGCACGTAGAAATAAAATAAAGAACAGTCTGTAAGGGGTTAATATAGCACTGGCACGCGTACAAAATACGGCACGATCAATAAAATGAAACATAGTATTAAAGAAATTAGTATTAAAATGGCAGTAGTACACCACATAGTGACATAGGCAGTGAATAGCCAAGACAATAGAAGGGGTTAATGTACTACTTGCACTCCTATAAAACAGTGTAGAAGAGAAAATAAGAAAGAAAAGGTATAGAAGAGGTTAATTGTCAAATGTAATGAGTACAGCATATAGGGACACAGTCAACCTCCCTGGCGGTATGAATCTTTCAGGAATTTTGTGCTAAAAGCGGTACCATTTACCCGCGGTCGCGGCAGATGCGGTGAAAAAACCGCATCTGCCGCACTTGCCGCATAGCCGCCGCACTCGCGGCGCGTTTGCGGTAATCGCTATAGTAAGTATAGGGGGACTTGCGGCAGGTGCGGCAAGTGCGGTTTTTTTCGCGGCCGCACCTGCTGCAAGTGCAAAACCGCACTTGCCGCAAGTCCCCCTATACTTACTATAGCGATTACCGCAACCGCGCCGCGAGTGCGGCGGGTATGCGGCAAGTGCGGCAGATGCGGTTTTTTCACCGCATCTGCCGCGACAGCGGGTAAGGCCGAGCTTGACTCGGGGTTACTGCTTCTGGCAGTGAATGTTAACCCCGAGTCAGGCTCGGGAATACCGCTAGGAAGGTTTGAATAGCAAACAGAATGGAAGGGGTTAATGTAGCAGTTTGAACCCTATAAAACAGTGTGACAGAAAATTAATATGCAAAAGACATAGAAGAAGTTAATGTAGAAATGCCCTTAGTACAGCACATAGTGAGATAGCAAGTGGAGGACAAATAGAATAGAAGGGGTTAATTTTGAAATGTAATGAGTACAGCACATAGTGACACAGTTAGTGAATAGCAAACAGAATGGAAGGGGTTAATGTAGCAGTTTGAACCATATAAAACAGTGTGTGGGAAAAGTAAAATGCAAAAGGCATAGAAGAGGTTAATGTAAAAATGACCTTAGTACAGCACATAGTGAGATAGCAAGTGGAGCAGAAATAGAATAGAAGGGGTTAATAAAGTTAGAAAAAAAGAGGTCAATATGGTGAAAGGTAGCTAATATGAAAATAGTATAAAGAAGGGGTTAATAAAAGCATAGGCATTAGGAATATATACTCAGATGTGAGATTTTACTGTGAAAACAGCTTTTTAACTTTTACATAGTTCACAAATTCAAATTTCGCACTCTAACATGGCGGACACGAAAAGTTCATTCATAAAAAGCAAGCAGACGCCAGCCGCAATGTGATTGGAGAGCGGAAACTTCATAAACATGGCGCCATGACTCCGATTGGTCGGCGCTACTGTGTGAAGATGCCGCTGTCCAATCACTACACAGCGGGGCGGAGCTACAGACTTCCCCCTCCCGAACAGCGTGGCCGAAAATCGAACCAGGCGCTCGGCAAGGAAAGTGCCGCTTTCCCCGCTGAGCGCCGACCAATCGGAAGCAAACCGCCATATCCAAGAACCAATCAGAATTGCGCCTCATTTCTCCATGTATCTCTATGGGAATGCGCCGTCCAATCACAATCGCGGCGCCATTTTTGAAAATCCACAGCGTCCAATCAGAATCGCGGCTCACTTCCCATAGACATACATAGCGGTCTGTCCGCGATTTTATGGCCGCAAAATAGAACCAGGGACCCGGCCATAAAATCGCCAACACTCCGCTATGTATGTCTATGGGAAGTGAGGCGCTCTTCTGATTGGTCGCTGTGTGCTAACACCGACCAATGACAATAGCGCCTCACTTCCATTGACATACATTAGCGGTGTGTCGCTAAATATATGGCCGACCTTCTGGTTATATTTTCGGCCAGAGGCCGCGGCTATTTCCGGTCAAAAAAAATGTTTTTCTCTATTTATCTATCTTTATTTGTATCTATTTTTCTATCTATTTTCTTATCTATCTATGTCTCTATATCTATATAAGAATATAGATAGAAAAATAGCTAAAAATAAAGAGACATAAATACTGAAAAAAAATTTTTTTGACCGGAAATAGCCGAGCCCTGTGGCCGAAAATAGAACCAGAAGGCCGGCAATATATTTCGCGATACACCGCTAATGTTTGTCTATGGGAAGTGAGGCGCGATTCTGATTGGTCAGCGGAAGCACAGAGCGACCAATCAGAATCGCGCCTCACTTCCATAGACATACATTAGCAGCGTGTCTCCAAATTTATGGCTGGGTCTCTGGTTCTCTATTGCGGCCATAAAATCGCGGACACACCGCTATGTATGTCTATGGGAAGTGAGGCTCGATTCCGATTGGTCGCTGTGTGCTTCCGCTGACCAATCAGAATCGCGCCTCACTTTTAGCGGTAAATGTGAAACTCGAAAAACGCCCATTCTATGTCTATGGGAAGTGAGGCGCGATTCTGATTGGTCAGCGGAAGCACACAGCGACCAATCAGAATAGCGCCTCATTTCTCAATGCATCTGTATGGGAATGCGCCGTCCAATGACAATCGCGGCGGAATTTTTGAAAATACACAGCGGCCAATCAAATCGCGCCTCAATTCTCAATGCATCTCTATGGGAAGAGGCGCTGAGAATCCGATTGGTCGGCGGTCACTGGGAAGTTGTATGGGCGTCGCCTGAATGAGTATTCGGGCACAGCGGTCTCATAGACCGCGGAGGCCGCTAGAAGCGCCGAAGTTTGCGCTTGTAGCGCAGAAGTCGGCGCTTTTAGCGGCGAAGTGTCCGAACTGTGGCGCAGGCTCCATGCAGCGCCGATTGGCGCTGCATGGCGCAAGATAGTAAAAGTGGTGAAAAGAAAAGATAGCAAAAGAGGTGAAAATAAAAAGTAGCATCAGGAATATAGCCTCTGATGTGAAAAGGTAGTTTTAAAAAAGGATATCTTAGCTGATCTATCGCAGAAGTTGATCCGGCGCTTGCTTCCCGACAGCCCTCACGAAGGATGGATATCTTGGCTGAAATATAGTCCAACCGATGGTCCAGCGGTAGCTTCTCGTTGTCCCTCAAAGACCCTCACGAAGGATGGATTTCTTGGGCGAACGATAGTCCAACAGATGGTCCAGCGGTAGTTTTTCTTTGTCTCGCAAACAGGATTCAAAGAGGTTGAAGATTCAAATTTCGCGCTATAAATAAGCGGCGTTATCTCATTGGTAGGCGGCAACCTCAGAAACATGGCGCCATGAATGTGATTAGTCGCTGTATTGTTTCAAAAATGGCGCCGCGATTGTGATTGGAGGACGCATTCCCATAGAGATGCATTGAGAAGTGAGGCGCAATTCTGATTGGTCAGCGGAAGCATACAGCGACCAATCGGAATCGCGCCTCACTTCCCATAGACATACATAGCGGTGTGTCGGCGATTTTATGGGCGGGCCCTGGTTCTATTTTCGGCCAGGGGACTCGCCTCTCATCCGTCGTTCCACGGAGCCGCAAACTCGCAATGAGCGGTTGGCGGACATTGCTCGCGCCTTCCCAACGACTCGCAATCATTGCGAGTCGTTGGTGATACGCTAGCAGCCGCCGCGAAGCGCTCATTGCGAGTTTCCGGCTCCATGGAACGACGGATGAGAGGCGAGTCCCCTGGCCGAAAATAGAACCAGGGCCCCGGCCATAAAATCGCGGACACACCGCTATGTATGTCTATGGGAAGTGAGGCTCGATTCCGATTGGTCGCTGTGTACTTCCGCTGACCAATCAGAATCGCGCCTCACTTCCCATAGACATAGAATGGGCGCTTTTCGAGTTTCAAATTTACCGCTAAAAGTGAGGCGCGATTGTGATTGGACAGCGGAAGCACACAGCGACCAATCGGAATCGCGCCTCACTTCCCATGGACATACATAGCGGTGTGTCCGCGATTTTATGGCCGCTAAATAGAACCAGAAGGCCGGTCATAAAATCACGGACACAACGCTATGTATGTCTATGGGAAGTGAGGCGCGATTCTGATTGGTCGCTGTGTGCTTCCGCTGTCCAATCACAATCGCGCCTCACTTCCCATAGAGATAGAATGGTCGATTTTTCTCCATTCTATGTGTATGGGAAGTGCGCCGCAATTCTGATTGGTCAGCGGAAGCACAGAGTGACCAATCAGAACAGCGCCTCACTTTCCATACACATACATAGCGGTGTGTCCGCGATTTTATGGCCGCAAAAGAGAACCAGGGACCCGGCCATACATTTGCCGACACGCCGCTAATGTATGTGTATGGGAGGTGAGGCGCGATTCTGATTGGTCGCTCTGTGCTTCCGCTGACCAATCAGAATCTCGCCTCACTTCCCATAGACAAACATTACCGGTGTCTCGCCAAATATATTGCCGCCCTTGTGGTTCTATTTTCGGCCACGGGGATCGGCTATTTCCGGTAAAAAAAAAAAAATTATTTTTTTTATGTATATTTCATTTTATCTATTTTTCTATATTTTTTCTTATCTATCTATCTATATCATAATATATATAGAAAAATAGATAAAAATAAAGATTCATAAATAGAAAAATAGAAAAAAGAAAAAAAAAAAAAAAAATATATATTTTTTTTTGACCAAAAATAGCCGAGCCCCGTGGCCGAAAATAGAACCAGTAGGCCGGCAATATATTTGGCGAGACACCGCTAATGTTTGTCTATGGGAAGTGAGGCGCGATTCTGATTGGTCAGCAGAACCACAGAGCGACCAATCAGAATCGCGCCTCACTTCCCATAGACATACATTAGCAGCGTGTCGGCAAATGTATGGCCGGGTCCCTGGTTCTCTTTTGCGGCCATAAAATCGCGGGACACACCACTATGTATGTGTATGGAAAGTGAGGCGCTATTCTGATTGGTCGCTCTGTGCTTCCGCTGACCAATCAGAATTGCGGCGCACTTCCCATAGACATAGAATGGAGAAAAATCGTCCATTCTATCTCTATGGAAGTGAGGCGCGATTGTGATTGGACAGCGGAAGCACACAGCGACCAATCAGAATCGCGCCTCACTTCCCATAGACATACATAGCGTTGTGTCCGCGATTTTATGACCGGCCTTCTGGTTCTATTTAGCGGCCATAAAATCGCGGACACACCGCTATGTATGTCTATGGAAGTGAGGCGCGATTCCGATTGGTCGCTGTGTGCTTCCCGCTGTCCAATCACACAACCGCGCCCTCACTTTTAGCGGTAAAATTTGAAACTCAAAAAAGCGCCCATTTAGCTTGAATAGGCCATTCTATGTCTATGGGAAGTGAGGCGCGATTCTGATTGGTCAGCGGAAGCACACAGCGACCAATCGGAATCGCGCCTCACTTCCATAGACATACATAGCGGTGTGTCCGCGATTTTATGGCCGCGAAAGAGAACCAGGGACCCGGCCATAAAATTGCCGACACGCCGCTAATGTATGTCTATGGGAAGTGAGGCGTGATTCTGATTGGCTGGCGGCAGTAGACCGCGACCAATCAGAATAGCGCCTCACTTCTCATAGACATAGAATGGACGATTTGTCGTCCATTCTATGGCAATGAGAACAGAAGAGAAGAGGAGGTCGGAGCGGAAGATGGCGGAAAGAAGAGAGAAGACCCCCGGGGCTGGACGAAGAGGACGCCTGGGCGGACGGAGGACTTGTGGATCGGACGGAGGATGAGATGAGGAAGAAGACATGTAAGTGATCGAAGGCGGCGGTGGGTTAGGGGACGGCGGGGGCTTAGGGTGTAGCGCCTTAGGGGATAGCGACAGCGGCGGGGGACAGCGGGGGGAGCTTAGAAGTCGGCGGGGCTTAGGGGGTAGGGGCTTAGGAGGCGGCGGGGCTTAGGGGGTAGGGGCTTAGGGGCGGCGGGGCTTAGGGGGTATCGGCGCTTAGGATGCGTCGGGGCCTAGGGGGTAGGGGGTTAGGGTATCGGCGCTTAGGATGCGGCGGGGCTTAGGAGGTAGAGGCTTAGGGGCGGCGGGTGCTTAGGGGGTAGGGGCTTAGGGGCGGCGGAGGCTTAGGGGCTTAGGAGCGGCGGGTGCTTAGGGGGTAGGGGCTTAGGGGCGGCGGAGGCTTAGGGGCTTAGGAGTGGCGGGTGTTTAGAAGGTAGGGGCTTAGGGGCGGCGGGTGTTTAGGGGGTAGGGGCTTAGGGGCGGCGGGTGTTTAGGGGGTAGGGGCTTAGGGGCGGGGGGGTAGGGGCTTAGGGGCGGCGGAGGCTTAGGTGCTTAGGGGGTAGAGGCTTAGGGGCTTAGGGGCGGCGGAGGCTTAGGTACTTAGGGGGTAGGGGCTTAGGGGCGGCAGAGGCTTAGGGGCTTAGGGGCGGCGGGTGCTTAGGGGGTAGGGGCTTAGGGGCGGCGGAGGCTTGGGGGTAGGGGCTTAGGGCGGCGGAGGCTTGGGGGTAGAGGCTTAGGGGCGGTGGAGGCTTAGGTGCTTAGGGGCTTAGGGGCGGCGGAGGCTTGGGGGTAGAGGCTTAGGGGCGGCGGAGGCTTAGGTGCTTAGGGGGTAGGGGCTTAGGGTCGGCGGAGGCTTAGGGGCTTAGGAGCGGCGGGTGCTTAGGGGGTAGGGGCTTAGGGGCGGTGGAGGCTTAGGAGGCGGCGGGGCTTAGGAGGTAGGGGCTTAGGGGCGGCGGGTGCTTAGGGGGTAGGGGCTTAGGGGCGGCGGAGGCTTGGGGGTAGGGGCTTAGGGGCGGCGGAGGCTTAGGAGGCGGCGGGGCTTAGGGCTTAGGGGCGGCGGGGGGTGGGGGTAGCGAGAGCAGGAGCTTAGGAAGCGGCGGGGCTTACGGGCGGACAGGCGTATGGGCATGGGGCTGTAGTATACCATAGCAGTGTACACTACAGCCCCATGCTGTGGGTTTGTTCGCGGGGCAACGACTCGCAATGCCCGCTGGCATTGCTTCGCGAGTCGCGCGGCCGCTACGCGGCCCCGACAGAGTCCTGGAGAAATTACCCAGTTACGCGAACAAAGCCACAGGAAGTAGCGCCGGTCTGACGGAAGTCAGCTACGGCAATTATATAATAGATGACAGTTTGAAAAAGCTGAGAAATACAGATAGGAAAACATAGGAAATATAAATTTGGACACATGCCCCAGACATCAATGTTTTCTATAATTGAAATACAGGAGAAGTTCAGAATGTAAATACTACATAGATTAACCCCTTCACCCCATGGCAATTTTGCATTTTCCTTTTTTTCGTTTTCCTTCTCCTTCTTCTAAGACCCATAAATTGTTTATTTTTCTGTCAATATAGAAATATGGAGGACTGTTTTTTGCAGCATGAATTGTACTTTTGAATGACATCATTTATTTCACCATGTAGTGTAGTGGAGAACAGGAAAAAAATTCCAAGTGTGGTGAAATTTCAAAAAAAGTGCAATTATACATTTATTTTGGGTGGTTTATTCACCATGTTCACTGTATGGTAAAATTGACATGCCGGTATGATGCCTCAGATCGGTGGGAGTTTATAGATACCAACCTTTATTGTTATCTAAGTGGTGAAAAATAATCAGAAATTTATAAAGAAAAAGAATTGCACTTTTGGCGTCATTTTCCACAACCCTTAGCGTTCTAATTTATCATGATCTGAGGCAGTGTGAGGGCTTATTTTGTGCAGTTTGAGCTGACATTTCTAATTATACCATTTTTTAGTAGATTCACCTGTTATTGCATTTTATTGCAATGGTGTGCCAACCAAAAAAACGTACGTTTGTGTTTGTACTTTTCTTCTGTGACTTAGTTTACAGCTCTGAATAATTGATTTTATATTTTGATTGAATGGGCAGTACTGAACACAGAAATACCAACTATGTGTTTTTTTTTTTTTTAAAGGGCAAAATAGGGGTTATTTAAACTTTTTTTTTTTTTTTTTTTTAATTATTCATATTTTTTAAAACTTTTTTTTAGCTTTTTCTTTTTTCATATGGCGCCTTAAGATGCCTCATCACTGGAATGTGTGATCACTTTTGTTATTCAGAGAGCAAGCGATCACTTTCTTTCAGCGACGCAGCTCAGGCATCGTCGACAGGAAGTGATTCCTGACAGCATCGAGTCATCAGCTGACCCTGGGCTCTCATAGCAATGCATTGCGGTCCCATGATTTGATCATAGGGTCACCGATTCCAGCAAGGAACAGCACGATCCTCACCGCGGTGCTTTGCATTGGGATGTCAGTGATTGACCATGTGATCTAAAGGGTTAACAGTGATCCGATAGTTGCTGTTAGCAACACATGTCAGCTGATCGGATCAGCTGACACTTGTGGAGGATGACGCGAGTTCAGCACGTGAGCTTACATCAAAGGTGTGACGACCGTCCGCTGTAAGGCTGAGCTGCTGGTAAGGCAGCACCCCGAGAAACCCCGAGACCCTTAACCCCTATACAGGGATCTGGAATTATAGCGGAGCCCAGGGCGTAGCTACCTATGGGAGCAGCAGAGCAGGGAGGTCGTCTAGGAAGGGAAAAATCAGGAAGCGAAGAACGTAGTCAGGAGTCTGAGTCAAAACCGAGAGGGCAGCAAAGGTACAAAATCGTCAGGCGGTACAGAGTCAAAAATCCAGGCAAAGGTCAGAGTCAAAACCAAACACACACACTATGACACTTGGGGAACCAAAACTATATCTGGCGGCCTGCAAGACAGGCTCCAATGTATTTGAAGGGCGCGGTTACCTCCCATAGGCTGGAGCTCACAGCCTGATGACCTCATCCGGACCGCCCCTAGAGCCAGGCCAGATGGAGATGCACGACTGGCTCCACCCATCCCACCTCTGACAGAAGAACGCAGGCTGCGCCTAACGGACACCTCTGCAGGGCCCGCTCTTCTGCGACCAACACCACCCAGAGGGGAAACACAGCGGCGCTCAGCGACAGAGGCAGACGTCGCTGGAGCAGGTCCATATGAGGACAAGGCCTTCCTATCACCAGCACCACCAGACAAAGGAATCCGGCTCCTCCCAGCGGCCGGGGCAGGAACACCGGCCACCGAGTCCAATGGCGATGTGACAAAAGGGAGGGAGGCAGCCAAGGACCTACAATTTTGCCCTTGGTCTTGAAGGGGTTAAATTGAATGCTGAGAGAGTTTTTACGGTGCAAACAGCAGTGCCAAACTCAGTATAATTGATCTGATGTAGCTTACAACTGTCCATTGATTATTAATGCACTAGACAGCAAAAGCAAAACAGAGCAGCAGTTTTTAAACAATTAAAAAAAATCACAATTACATTATGTGCTTGCTTATTACAAGGAATTGTACTGAGTTTTTGCATGTATAATGCAATTTTTTTCATTGCCTCTAGATTATGCTGCTCTCAAATTAGATGGCAAAAATTTGTGAGATATTTCATGTAACTATATGGCTATATATCTTCATAATATCATACCTAATTACAAGCATGAATAGTACGGTATTCGAAATACTAATTCCTTGGTGAGTATTTTGATTCTCGTCTCGCTAGGTACAAGTGACCATCTCGGAATGTTTGGGCATGATTTTCAGTCACTAACCTTTTTTGGATTGCTTGCTAATCACATTAATGCTGTAGCCATGTCTGTAGTGGCATTACTGTGATTGGCTGGCAACATAACATCATAGGGTCTTTATAGGACCTGGCACTGCTATCTTGTGTACTTTCTATTCTAAAGGCTTTTAAGTTAAGTACTAATTAAATTTTAGTAATCACGTTTAATACTTTTTACCTGTGTCACATTTCATTAGTACCCATAACTTAAAGGGAACCTGTCACCCCAAATCACCCTTATAAGCTGTAAATACATGTCCCTGAAGCATTACACTACAGTCCTACACATCCCTTTGTGGTGTTTTAGTTCAATATGAAAGTGCACTTTAGTCGTTTGCAAACTTACTAAATCCATGCCAGTGGGGCGTTCCCAAGCCTCCTTGTCTGCGAGGCGGTTCCCCTGTGTGCCGCTGTATTACGCCCTAATGGGCGTTTTTTCAAACTTTCTAGCGCGGGCACGATTCATAATCTCGTGCCCGCATCGTCACGGTCATGTGATGCCGTGACGCGTCATTTCCGGGCGGCTGGGTCGCTGCTGTCTGACGCGCACTGGCCAACTTCAGCGCATGCGCAGATCGCTTGCTGAAGTCGGCCGGTGCGCGTCAGACAGCAGCGACCCAGCCGCCCGGAAATGACGCGTCACGGCATCACATGACCGTGACGATGCGGGCACGAGATTATGAATCGTGCCCGCGCTAGAAAGTTTGAAAAAACGCCCATTAGGGTGTAATACAGCGGCACACAGGGGAACCGCCTCGCAGACAAGGAGGCTTGGGAACGCCCCACTGGCATGGATTTAGTAAGTTTGCAAACGACTAAAGTGCACTTTCATATTGAACTAAAACACCACAAAGGGATGTGTAGGACTGTAGTGTAATGCTTCAGGGACATGTATTTACAGCTTACAAGGGTGATTTGGGGTGACAGGTTCCCTTTAATTTGTGGACATCTATGGTTTTATTTCTTTTCTGTGTGGATTTGATGGTTTGCACCTAGATCTGGTGATAAATTCATGTTAATAGCACCTTTAGAAATATATTTACTTAAAAAAAAGTAGTGACGTGTTTAATAGGGATAAGCAAACTCAAATTGTTAAGTTTGGGATTCGTACAAAATACCTACTGTCCAGTGCTCGAACTGAATAACAGAGCACTGTCGAATTCGGCATTTGGATGCTGTTGATATGCTGAATAAAGTATGTTGAAGGATTCAGAAATAATAAGGTCAATCATTACTCCAATGTAAAAATTCTCAGAATTTGCAAATACAGATTTGTCCACCACATATATTGACTTTTCAGACACTTACTGTAGGTTTGTCCTAAAATTTGAAGGAGTAGACAGCAAAATTGGAGTAGAGGTCGAGGATGGCACAGTGAAAAAGCTAACAATAGCCTCTTTCTAGATCAGGGACATTCCCCGAAAAGCAAATCAGTCCCCCGCAACAAATACAACCTGGTAGGCACCTTCAGGTAATAATTTTCTCTTTGAGAGTATTAAGTACTGTAGAAATGTGTGTTTTGAGCAAAGGCTTGTCTTTTATGCTTACTTTGGACTTTAAAACATTTAAGAGAATTAGAGACTTGCATCTCATTGCCAGAAAGCTGAACTGGTATATATATCACAAACAGCAGAATAGAAATATAACTTTTTGTTTCAATAAGCAGATGTGAAAACAAGCAGTCTGTGTGAGGATTGATTACTATCAAAAGCAAAAATTAAAAAAATGCCACCAACTACATGTCATCACTTGGTGATTGATATTTTTATAGATTTGGTCATGAAGGGGTTAGAAACAATAGAGAACCAAAAGGAGCATACTATGTAAACTATTTTGAAAAATTAGATGGAGATATTGTGTAATTTGGAAAAAGATCACTCATTGGTTTTTAGGTGCTCAAATAAAGGAGTAAATGTAGTGATCCTTGATAGTGATGAGCAAGCATTTCCAGGTTTGGATTGGTTTGTCGAACTTGCAGATGTTTGCCGAACACTTCGGTAAACCTCCCAAACCTCACTGGATTTAATGGGAAGCAACTCAAAAGGCATACAAAAACACCCTCTGTGGGGGCTAAAATCTGCCAAAACAGCTCTTTAAAAACCCAGCCTCCTCTAACCAACTGTCAAAAATCAGCAGACATGAGTTCATCCAAGATGCTGCCTAGCACTTTGAAAATGAAAATGTTTGACATTCAGAAATTATGAGAAGGCTATAAGAAGATAGCAATGATATTGTATTAGCGCTAAGGACAACACCAGGACATCGCTCTATGATCAATTACCTTTAGGTTTTATTAATTCGGTGTAGAATTCCCAGTCTCCACAACGCGTTTCGGCGCTAATTGCGCCTTTCTCAAGTGATCACTTGAGAAAGGCGCAATTAGCGCCGAAACGTGTTGTGGAGACTGGTAATTCTACACCGAATTAATAAAACCTAAAGGTAATTTATCATAGAGCGATGTCCTGGCGTTGTCCTTAGCGCTAATACAATATCACTTCTATTTTGAACGGACACTTGTCTTCCGCTGGGAAGCGTGGTATTCAGCAGCTCGGCCTCCAGGACGTATCGACGTCAATCACCACTCCTCCAGAGCACCACATGGATCAGCAGCGTGTGCACCTTGGAAACCACGCGAATCTGCCTCTCCCTGGCTTCCGGTCGTGTGGAGACCCTTCGTGGTTTGAAATTTAGCCCAATAACTAGTTGTGCAGTCAGCACAACTAGATCAGGTGAGCACGGGGTCTAGTACACCGATCCCATGCCCTAAATTTAGTAGTGTGGGCAACCTTGTTT